>PVKH010003928.1:0-24134 GCA_004027955.1 Chaetophractus vellerosus
CGTGCTACCAATAATATTCTCCAAAACTGGACATCCACTGTTGTAATTAGTCCAATCACTTCATTACCGACCACCAAATCTGCGAATTGGGGATATACATATCAAATTCATAGAATTTGAGGATTTAATAAGACAATGAATATGAAAGAACTGAGAATTTAATGTTTGTATATTTTAATAGATATTAAATTCATCATCTGCTTGAATTCCTCAAGTGGTAGGAAAAGCCCATCTCTAGTGAGAGAGACCTATTATTTCCTAATATATTTGTACCACTGTCAGAGAGCTACAATCATTTTGAAGTTCCTTAAAATGAGCCCAGATTTGCTTCCTAGAGCTTCTACTTATTTAAGAAAAATGACTAGCAAAAATGAGGAATAGGGCATCCTACTACTGATCCCCCACCCCCCATAGGGGCTGGGATGGATGGGGACCAATGGTGCTTGACCCTACATAGAATTAACTGCTCTTTTCTATGTGCCTCATACATAGTGGTCATTTATTGTCAAACTCCATCACCTGGGAATGGGGAAATGCCCAATGTGCCCAGTATCAATCACCCCACATAGGAATATTCTTTCCAGGGTGTCTAAAAGGTTTTGAGGACTTGGGATTATGGGAATAAGGACGAAATGAAAAAAGTTACTTTCAGTGGCTTACTGAAAACCTATTAGCACTGTACAGAAATTTCTTTCATTTACTGTTCTTAACCCAAGAGTAGAAGTATTATTCATATGAGTAAACTGAGGCTCAGAGAAACTAGGGATGCTCAGCTACATCGGCAAGTCAGGGCATGAGCTTACTTTTTCTGTGAGCCCGACACTTGAGTTCTTTTTCCTGGAGTGCCTTTGCATTATGTTCACAAAGGGAAGAGCCATCTTCTAGAAAAAAAAATCAGAGGACTCATATAATTTCTACCTGTGGTCAGTGTTTCTGACACTGTAGTGTTTTGCTGGAAAACCACCTGATTTAGTCAAAGACTTTGCATGGCGCCGTAACTAGCAAACCATATCTCCCCAGTAAGCAAGGTATTCCAAACAGTAGTTTTTCGCCTGGCTTGCAACCTGAAAGAGGTTAGAAAACTTCCCAAAATGCTTCACTTAATTCGGGAAGCCAATCAGTGTTTTTAGAAACCTAAGCTAGATTTTCTTCTATGAATTCTGTGGATTTCACTTGGTATGTATTAGCAAGGATTGTACTTTCCAGCAAAACACTGAGTGGGGAGGAAAGCCCTGTTTGCCCAATAAGGGACAGCCAGAGTTCTTTTGAGCACTGGCAATGAGATCATTCTTTTCTTTGCATGTTCTTAACTCTACTCACTAGTCTTGAGAATTTGTCAGTGACTCAGATTCTTCTCTGTGCTCCTGACTTTCTATAGGTTCAAAAAAGTTCATAAACTGGACAGTTGAAAAACTAGATTCTGTTAAGCCACACAGCTGACTGCTTGCTGCCAGAGGTCAGCCACATGTAGCACTGTAATTGTGTATGTCCTTCAGAATTTATGAAGCTTGATGAATTAATTGGACTTTACAAAGCTCTTTGACATACGAACATAAAAGGTATTATGGATGTGCAAAATACTTTATTTCACATGTCTACCATGCACCAAAATCCAGGAGACGCTTATTATGCAGCCAAAGCCCTCAAGCAAGCCAGTGGCAAGGACAGGAGCCTACTGGTTCATTAGGAAACAAATATCACAAAATTGAGGTTAGTCTCCAGTGCAGTATAGAGTAGATTCAGCATTTCTTTTAAAGTGAAAGTCTGGAATTTTTATGTTAGGAAATTCCTCCTCACTGACAATTCAAAAAGATGGACAGTCAGGCTCCACTTCTGTAGTTTGATGATGTGGAAAACAAATGGAAAACTTTGAGCTATACTTTTATTATTTGAATATTATTTCATTTCTATTTCCTTAAAAGCAAAGAAATCTTATTGTTTTTGGTTACAGTTCATTTAAAGGAGACACAGATGCTAAAGATGAGTGTGATTAGGACCAGCTACTTGTTTTATTTACCACCATAGTGGATGTTTTGTTTGTTTGCTGTTTTTGAGGGATGATATATATTTTGTGCCTAGGCCTACTGACTAATTAAGATAGAAAGTTTCAGATAATGTGAGGGTTTCTTTGGTTTCTTTTCTCTGTTCCCAGTTGTTTTAGTTAAATTAGTTCGTTGCTCTTTAGATCACATAAAACCAACAGCCAAGGGCTTTGCCAGGGGCAATACTACAGAAGTTGCCCTCACCAAGGACAAATCAGCCTGACTGCCAGGTGACAGTCAGTTTTTGCAGTTACTAAGACAGGTGGGAAATCAACGGTAATGGTAGGCTAAGATGTGACGCCTTTGACTATATTGAAAAGAGCAGTGTTTTTTGTTCAAGAGCGGTGAATTCACTGTGACCTGTTTTCTTCAAGGCTTTTGTTTTGTTTTAGGGTCCTACTGAGTGGGCACATTATTAAAAGAAATGTAACTGGAGGTACAAAGGTTGAAAGTGAAGCCACATGAGGGTGGTGGCAATTTAAAAATGGACCTCTTTTTTTGACATGGATATTTTTTTAAAACAATCTAAAACACCATGGTCATGGTCAGTACGCTGATTTTGCAACAGGCAGCTTTTCACTCATATTTCATTTCATAGTTATGTCCTTTTGATAACATTTATAAACTTTAACAGATACATAACTGAAAACAACATTTTTCAATAGAATTGTTTTCTTCAAGTTAAACATTGTGATTGTAACTGAGGTCTGGCTTGAAACCTATTTCTGTGAGCTTCCAGCCCTCACCCCTCCCTCTATTCTCAACCATCCTCTTATTCTACTACAAGCATTTTCCTTTTATATATACAGTATTTTGGAGAAAGCCTATTGCTGGGTCTTTCAACTTACATTTCAGCAAGGTCTTTTCATCCAGAGGAGAAAATGAGAAAATATGCTATGCAAGAAAAATGAATACACCATTTGGGTAGTTCCTAGAATAACTATTTCCTGTGTGACTTATATAATTTTAAACTGCTTGAGATAGAACATACTTTATCTTGTCTTCTTACTCTGAGGGGCCTTGTTTTCTACATTAATAATATTAATAACAGCAGGAATACCAGAAACATTTAAGTACACAGCACTGTGCGATGGGTTTTGTGAGCCTATTTTATGTAATCCTCTTGATTTTTATAGAAGTGGGAACTGAGCTTAGGGCAGTTATGTAACTCTCCTAAGGTCATAGAGTTGCCAAGTTCCTCTTTGATCTAATCCTTGTGCTTTAAAAAATTGTACTTATCACTACATTTTAAGAAACTTTTGAGAGATGCAAGGCTTATTTTTGATAATTTGGGACATACAGAAAAGTAAAAAATGAATAAAATTTACTAGTAATTCCACACCTGGTTTTTATAGTATAATTCCTTTTAGTCTTTTGGTCCTATTCAAAATAATTGTTTTTAATAAAATAGTATCACAACTCATTGTATCATTCCTTTTCACATGTTATGATAGTATTTCCTATATCCCTATGTAGTTCTGTAAACATTACTTTTAAAGCTCCTTAATACTCCATCATGTAGTTTTCCCATAATTTATTATAGGTTTATTTCACTTTTTCTAGCATAACATGCTTGAGAAAAGGGTGCCTTGAGAATAATTTCTTCAGGATAAATTCTGAGAAGTAGAATTACTGGGTAAAAGCTCAGGAAGGTTTTTAAAACTCTTGATATACATAAGGTATATCAAATTAATTTTTCTCCCAACCTTAATTTCTTCCTTTTAACCTTAATTTCTTCCTTTTTATTTTAAGTTCACAAAAGCCTAGAAGTAGATTTTGTGATATAAGAAAAATAACTTAATCAGGCCCTTTGGTGTAATTTCTTCCCCCAAAGATGAAGCAATTATCAATGGCCATATCATTTAGGCCCCCAGTCAATATGTGCCTTAATTTATGATTTCTAATTCCAGTGTGATTTTTGAAGTACATTTACCAATCAGCTATTTTAAATATCTCCTAATGTTCATTTATATTCTTTTCTAATTTGGAAGCTGCCATAAATTAAATTTCAATATTTAGTATTTACAACATGGATACCACAAAAAGATCAGGCCCGTGGTCTACAAAGCATAAAATACAGGTTTCATCCATTTTAATCACCTCTGCATATTCTCTCTGGTTGTTTTTCACATTCTATGCTGGATTTACTCTGACCACGTACATACTCACATGGTCTCAGGAATATCTGATAGTGTTTAATAAAGCATCATATCAAAGAAACAGAATTTTTTTCTATATGGGAAATAGCTAACAAGTGGATTTTGAACCATGACCTTAAATTCAAGAGCAGAATTAGCAATTTGTGGAACCAATTAGCAAGCCAATCCAGAGGGACTTGATCACACTTTCCATACTGAAAACCTTCTACCATACCTCTACTAGAGTCTAGAAATGGTTATAATCTGTTTAAAAATAACCTTCCATGTTTTGTAAACAAAAATATAAATACTAAGGAAGGACAAAAATATATATCAAATTAACATGTTTTACGTAAGTTATATTTATCGGTAACTGTTATTCTTAACATTCTAACTTAAGGACTTGAGTTCATTGACACATAATATAACTTTTGGGAAACATTAAAACGGTTTCACTGAAATTTTGTACTTGCTTTGTAAGGAAGACGTTTAACTTGGAATTTGCTAGTATTTTGTGAGTATATGAATTGTTTTAAGACTGTATTCTTTCAGCATTAGTTTAATAATGTGGCTGGATATTGAATATGAATAGATCCCAATTTGAGCTCTTACAAGGTATCTTGTAATGGCAAAGGTTTTACACTCCTATTTTTCCATGATTTTTGAACTCCTCTAGGTATTCTTTAAATGCTATCTTTTGAGCAAAGAATGTAATTAATAGGAGAAAATTACTTCTAGGATCTAAACTAGCATCTATATCAAGCAGTCACTAGATGGCAGACATTTTGCTCAGTACAGAGGCTAAAAAAACCAGGAGGAGGAAACTTGACTGAGGATTTACTAATGTGGGATTTACTTGGTTTTATATCATGTTTTGTTTATATTATAGTTTTTAAGTCTCATGATATTCTACCAGGGCAGGCATTATAATTAACACTTTCCAGATGGATAAGACCTAATACTTTCCTCAAGATGTTCACGTTCTGTAAAGATAAGTGAATTTAGCACAATAAAAGTATTAGGGTGTGATCAGTTTGCTGTGAGAGCTCAATGGAGACTATCCCTAACTCTGCCTGAGAAGCAGGAACGGGCTTCCCAGAGGACCCACTGCTTGAGCAAGACCTTGAAGAATGAAAGTGATTTTGACAGGCAGAAAAGCATGATGGTGGTATTCCAGACTGATAGAACACTTCCAAACATGAAATGGTTTGGAGTATTATCAGCAGCAGCATTCCTGTGAGGGAAACGTGGGATTCTTGGGAAGAAATGTAAGGAGAGGGGATTGGATATGAAGGTTTAGATCAGATTGTGCAGAGCTCATACATGTGCTAAGTTATTTGGACCTTAAGCACTTTAGAGAAAGGGATGGTGAAGAATGACATGTCACTTTTTTAGGAAGCTTCAGAATTGAGGGGCAACAGGATGGATGAGATGGAGCAATGGTGAGATCCAGTCACTTCCTCTGACAACAAACCCTTTAAAAGATTTGCTCTGAAAATGCAATGCTCTTTCAATTTCAGCCTTTGCAAGAAAGTATTATGAAGATTAATCTGCTACAAAATAATATGTTTACAGGGTATTTCTAAGCTAAATGTAAGCAAGTTGGGAATGTCTACTCTCCCATGCCACAACATTAACTTAGCTCATTAGGAATCAAAGTTTAATGTATTCTTAGAGTTTTGGTTTAGGTAACCATATACAAAAGGATTACCAATCTCCCTATTTTAAAGGCTGCTTTTGATGATGTCTCAAAACTGACATTATTCATGAACCAAGGCATTTCAACAGTGATGCACAGAACATAAGTTTACTGGTCCATCACTAGTACTTAGAGGCATGTAGATCTCTTATGGATTAAGAATCTGAAGCTGAGAAAGCTTATTTGTGTTGTGTGGTATCTATGGTTTCTTTGAGAAGCTTGAAACAAGCCAAGATTTCCGACTTTTTTATTTACTCATTCTACCTCACTATGTGGTTTTCTGGCCTTGTTGAGAATTCTCCCAATCTTTATAACAAAGGCTTTTATTTATTTTTTGTAGGTAGATAAATGGCAGGATATGAGTAGGTGGTTTGAATTCAGAAAAATTAAGTAAGATCATATAGTTTTTGGTCCCAAAGCTGGGGAAATATGGTTTACTGGGTTCTCCATGAAGATATATTTGTTAAATACTATTTATTTTAAAACAAATCACTTTTAGGACTAGTAGATGAAGAGTCTGACATTTGATTTATGATACACATACTCATTTTTATAATTTAGTTCTCAAAATTTGTTCAATTCTTGCACTGTCTTTTCTCTTTAATCTATTCACTCTAAAACCCATTAGTTACTGTGAAACAACAATATTCTAGGTATTGAGGAAATTGAGCCATAGTCACAAATATATTATGAAGTTAGATAATAAAATAGCTTGACAAATTGCATTATGCTTCCTAAAGAAAGAGATTCATGAAGTTTGACTCATGTAGCAATTACAATGAGACCCTTGACCTCAAGAAACACATAGTGGATGCACCTTAGTTACCCAGCACCTGCATAGATGTTTATTCTTTCTAGGAAACTAACCCGTTATCTGTGGACTGATTTTTTAATTCTTTACGTTGGATTCTGCATTTGAGGTAGTTTAAAAATAATATTCAGTTATCAAAGTATCTCAATTACATTTGGGAAATAAATCAGAACATGTAAAGGTACATTATATAGAGGATTTAGCTGAGCATTCTAAAGTATAACTGGCACATCTTCATTTCATGATAAAAATCATCTGACCATAATTTAAACTGTGAAGATGTATTTAGTTACTAGTCCTTACTCATGACTGTGCAATGCTGACATTAGAGCTTTAGCATCATATATAGGTGCTTCGGAACAGGAGATGGAAGGGACGATCCTGCAAAGGCTATTCTAGAGATTATCCCTGATGCAGGTCAACTGGCTTTCTAAGTAATTTACTTCTTTCTTATAATGGTGAAGAGAGTCTGAATTTCTGATAGGCTGCTGGCAAAGTTCAACTTTGCTGATGAACTTTGCAGAAATGGACTAATCTGTTATATCTTTGCTGAGCTATCAATGTGCTTTGCTAGTTGACAATATTCAAAATAGTATTTTTCTGCTTCAACAAAAAAATTTATCCTTGTGCATACAGGACAGACTGTATTCATGTTTCTATCTTCTTATATTCTGTTAGTGGGACATTAGAACCCTGTTCGTTTTAGGAATTTATGTAAGACATTTTTCTAAGAACTGTACCTTTCCATCAAGAGAAAAATGGTGTTTACATGAACCAAATGCCAAATCCCATTTATAAGTTCCTTTTAATATTTTGCCTTGAACACAAGCCAACATCAAAATATTTTAAATGAAACAAATTGAAAATCCAGAAATAATCCTATTTAAGATCCTGCTGCTCTTATAACATTCTATGTTCTTAATGTAGGCTTTCTTGGCTTTGGTGCTAGTTTTGTTATTTAGGAAAACATGGTACATTTTGGCACCTTGATGTCCAAGGACAGTAGGGGACTCTTGGCACATGGCAGGAACAGTTGCTTTTTGCATCCCTGGGATTTGTGATTAGCCTATTTCCAAATCCTCTGAAAATCTACATGAGATTTAATGGGAGTCATGGTTCTGAATTAGTTCTGGAAAGAGAACAAAGAGTGATAATAGAAAGAGAAGTTGTAACTGTAACAATAAAATTAGCTAGAAGTGAGTGAAAAGTTTATCCTAACCACAGGGGCATTGTGATTTTCATCTAATAATAACAATTAAAAGAAAGGCTTTTACTTCACAAATGCATTTCCTATCTGTAATTTATCTTTGCTCCATGATGTAGCATAGATGTGGTAGCATCTGAAAAAATAAAGGAAGCAGGTAGACTTTGATTCAGGCCTTTGGAAAACAGTCTGGACAGAAGATGTATTAAATATGTATGTGGGCATACACAAAGCTTCTATACTGGGGACTGCTCATTTTCTACTTTTCAAAAGAAGACCGTCTTTACCAAATTATAAAGTTATCTTTTATTACTAGACATATTAGGCTCATACATTTGTTAGAGCTTACAGGGAGCCTTACAGACCATTTGGTTCAACAAAGATATTTTGTAAAAGAAATAAGCTTGGAGAAATTAATTTTCATTTTAGGTCTTCTTTTTCTTCCTTCCTTCCTCCTTGGTGATTTTTGCAAACTTTACTATAAACAATTTCCCTTTAAAAAGAGGTACAAATAATTTAGTTTCTTTTTGATTCCAAGGAAATGTTCTGAATAATGGAAATCAGTGTACTTCATAAATTTTGAGGCTTAATGTCATCATCCAGTCCTAGCAAGCAAGAATTTGACTACTTTGAATGCAGTACTCCAAAGGTCACATTAGTTTAATGCAATTGCATTTTTCCATCATTTATTATTGCCTATGTAGCAAGTTTGAGAAGTTCAATGAAGCTGTGAAGCTTTGTATGAGTCGTTATATCTTGTGAAGGAGGTTCTCTTTCTAGGAAACTAACCCGTTATCTGTGGACTGATTTTTTAATTCTTTACGTTGGATTCTGCATTTGAGGTAGTTTAAAAATAATATTCAGTTATCAAAGTATCTCAATTACATTTGGGAAATAAATCAGAACATGTAAAGATACATTATATAGAATTATTATTTTATTATTATTCAATTATATTTTAAAGTTATACTAATGTTTTCTCACTGAACTTTTTCCAACTCAGTGAGTTACATACTTTATTACTATTATTATTCATGATTAAACATACACGACTAAAAAAATACACAAATAGGAAATGCAGCTTCTTCTTGTTAATCCTGTTTTCTTTCTATAGAAATGATATTTGAGAGAATTTTGAGGTGTGTGAATGTGGAATGGGGTTCTAAACACGTCCTAACTCTTTCTGCCTGCATGTCTTTGACCAGGCTTGCTCTCAGCTCAAGTTCTCTCATGTTTATTTGCAGGCCCATCTCAAGGTGCATCTGCTTTAAGACACACCCCCTGAATCACATCTCAGCCCACAAAACTAGGTCCCTTTCCTAGTTCTCTAAATAGCAACAACACTCAGGACAGCATAGTTTCATACTTGATTATACACCCAGCTAACACTGTAACAGCCTCTGGGTATCTTTTGGAATATTGTGTGACTCCAATTTTATATCACTCTGTAGGATTAAAACAACCTTTGCTTTTTATCACTTTGAGCCCCAAAGGTACCTAGTTATAATGTGGGAAGAGGGTAAGCTCTTAGTAAATATCTGCATATGGGCTTGATGTAACAGTTTTCCAGGGCAAATGTTTAAGGGAGGGAAAGAGCCTTTTAATGAGATTCTCACTGATAACACAATAGGTATGCTCAAGCCTGCAAATGGTAATATGTGACCAGAGAGGTAAGAACTGGGAAAATGTTGTCTGACATCCACGTCAACACAGTGTTCACGCCAAATTGGGAAAATCACCAATACTGCATTATAGGAACCAAGGGTCTAGACTGGAGAGTAGTTAAAGAATGCCTCAACACTTACTTGTTTGGGCACTGTTGCTTTTCACTGCTCAGTGAGAGAAGGAAGACAGCTCCTAAGTTTCTGACAAAGCAATTGTAGGAAGACACAGAGGCTGGGAGCTGACCTGACATATGCCCCTGGATAGTTGTATCAAGCTGCTCTATTCAGCCTGCTGCTATGACAAGTGCTACTTGCAGGCTCTGGAGGAACCCCCCACCTCCAGAAGCAATTTGTTTGAACATATACAAAATGTGTTCTGTCCTTTAGTGGTGGCCATATTTCTCCTTTATTCAATCTTTATCTAATTTTAAAATACTCATTTCATAAGAAATCCATGTTTAAAGGCAATGATAATTATGTGCCCCTGGACAATTTGTAGTGCCATTCACTATAGATAGATATCATGTATCTATGGTATTTTGTTCCTTGGGGAGAAGACATTTTAAGCAATGTTGCTAGCAAAAGAAAGGCTTAGCCCTGGTAAACTGGGTGTAGCTTCTTTATTTAACTAGGTAGGCTGTGTCTGTACTCAGCAAATAAGTTTTATTCTTATTTACTCTTTGCTTACTCAGAGACAAATATATGCATGTCTCTATACCTGCACCTTATACACAAAAAATAGCTATTTAAAGTTCCATATAGCAAGATGTACATATATGCAGATGCATTATGTACACATAATAATGCATGCATAATATTTTAAACACTCAAACTACTGATGACTGCATTTTTAGCAAAAAACAAAAATGCAGTTCAACGCTAAATAAGAAATATGATAGTTGAAGATGGTTCTGACCAAAGCGATAAGAAATAAAAAATCCTAATGGTTTGTATGATCAACAAAGTACCTGTGTATTCTAAATCAAGACCTGATGAAATCTCTAAACCATGACCTTATTGAGTTATGGAATAAGCATCAGGAAAAGAAGACAAAAGATTAGTATGCCCACATCCATGAATATGTTTGTTTTTTTCTTCAGTCAATATATACTTCCACATTTGGGAGGAATTGACAAAATGCATTTTTCTCATTTAATTCTTTTATAGGGCTGATGAAAATATAAATAATGCTGCTTACAACATATAAATGGAAATATCTGAATAGTTAATATTTTATTTTTGCTTAAAGCTTGAGGAAATGGTATAATTTGTTGGTTCTCTAGTAATTCCAACCAGCATTTTAGAAATGACTAAAGAATGCATATGTGATAAATTAAACTGAATAAATAATAAAATTCAGAATCAAAATTGTATTTAGTCTTGGTTATGATTCAGGGTGCTAACTGGGAGCTTTCCAATGGCTTGGAAGCATAATTTATTTGGACCCAAGAATATATAAACATTAAAGACTTAGTTTGTTATTAGTATTACAAACTTGCCTTTAAAAATATACTTAAACCCATGAAATATATTGACCTCAGTAGCATAAAACTTGAGGCTATATCCAATGCAATCTAATTCCATTTATTATAAATTAAGAGAGATGGTCTCCTATATTATTCAACCAGAAAAATGTTAAAGAACATTTGACTACTCTGTCAGGTCATGGAGATAAAAGACTAAGTGTTAGATATGAAAGTACCCAAGGAGTGCATGTTCAGAGATAGGGAAACCTGACTGTTCTTCATACAAATAACCTCTTTAAGTAATTATAAAAAGCATTTAATTCATTAGGTAATCAGTCAAGCAGTGACTATTGAAAGCAACTGAAGGAGGGCAGTGGCAAGAACTGGGAGATATAGCACTTAAAAGTGTTATAAAATTCAGTTGAAAACGGTTAAATCAAAGAAGGAATTTGTCAGGTATCTAAATATTCCAGTAGAATGAATGGATTTACATGTGATTGAGTCTCTCTTGGGAATATCCATCTTTGCTTTTTTCTATTTTCAGATAATTTATCCTTTCCTGGTAGCAATATGACTGCAGCAGCTCCAGCCTTCCCATTACATCTTCCCCACTGACTATGATTGGGTCACACACTCATCCTTGGAGCAATTGCTCAAGTTAGGGATGTGGAATAGGTCACATGTTCACTTTTGGAGCCATGGGTGGAGTCAGATCTGCAAAGTACATGGAATGCAAGTGGGAGAACAAAATCATGTACACTAACTAAAAGAATAGGGAATGAATGCTGGGAGGCCAAAGAAAAACAATGTTCACTGTAATGAGCTAACTCCAATTGTTATAATCCATTTTTGAAGAACTTACATATGGTTTTATACACATGGTTATAAGAATTGCCAATAAGAGTACTGAAGGCACAGAATTTAATATAAATCTATAAATGCAAAAAATATAACTATTTAAATGGGGCACTATGTTTATAAATTATCTTAGAGTTTTATCTATTTACATATTTGAAGTAGGGCCAATATCTATATCTCTATTAATTTACTTTAAAATTATGAGTTTTAACATCAGGGAACTGTCATATCTCCCTCTCTCTGTCTTTCTCATGTCCAGAGTATAGATAAACTATTACAAAATAAATATTATCTCAAAATATGAAGAGATCCTAATGATATGTACTCAAAGATAGAAGTAGAGACTATAAACACTGGAAGTAGAATTGAAAATGAAAAAAGTATTAGCCCTATTGAAATATTCTATATTCCTTTGTGAATGTGACAACTATACATATATATTTCATGTTATTTTCAAAACAGGTAAATCCTTTGCACACACAAATAATCTGTTCCTTAAAGTTCTTAATCCTTTTTCCTAAATATTTTGCTTAGTTGTAAAAAGAGTATTAAGTAAAAGAGGGAAGTGCAACATAATTTTCAAAAGGTTTTTTCTCTTTAGAGACAAAGTACTGTAGAACCCAGTGATTCATACACATTCTGTACACATTCCCTAATCTGGGTATTCTGTCTAAAATCAAACTAAAATTAACACATACACACACATAGACTTTTGGGGGTTTTTTGTTTGTTTTTACTGATTGCTTTTCTCTGAATATGAAAGCATTGTAGGCAACTCATTTAGCTGTGGTTTGTTAATTATTGAAGTGGGCACTCAGGACAAGGTGTCTGGAAAGCTGTGTGTAGCTTCACACGAAGGCAAGTACATTAGGAGCCTGGCTTCAGCTCTGCACAGGGCTGAGGGAACAGACACCAGGTTGCCTGGCTTCAAATTCCTTCCTTCATCGCCTACCTGAGCTTCCTATTTAGGAGGAGGAAAGGGCCTGTGTCATTGTCTTTGTGGCCAGACCTTCATTAACGTCAGGGTCCACTGTTGTTCGTACCTCTCCCCAGGTGACCTCAGATGTGAAGTAAGTGTAGAACATGCTTTTGGACCGAGTACGTTCCTGATCATGCAGTGACAAGAAACCCAAGGCTATGCTATGACTATGGCTACATGGTTCAAGCCAAAGATGAATCTCATTCATTAATTCTTAAAAGTATTTCCAGGAATACTTTCAAGACACCCTTACGTTGTGTAACAAATGGCTTGCTTCGACATGTCCAGAAAAGCACTGTTCCAGTATTATGGAGAAATAAAATAAAAATGAATTGACTCATTCATTTCTGAGAACATTAACATTATATAGATATATTTATATAATGTTATATAAAAATTATTAGAGAGATGGCAAATGAGGGGAAGTTTCATTTGGCCTGAACATTGCTGTATGTGTGCATTTGAATGCTTTTAAATGGGGCATGTGCTCTTGAATTAACAGCCCCTACAATATCCTATTGTCCTATAGCCAGACCAACTACTTCACTCCTTTATATAACTTCCCTGGGCCCTAGAAGGGGGTTTCACCAAATATTAGCCAAGTCTTTCATCACCCAAGCATAGCATACATGCTGCTACTTCAGCGTTAAAAATTAAAGCATTGCTAATCCTTTGAAAAAAATAATTAGGATGAGAAATAAGATAGCCTTTAAATGTTTTACCCACTCCAACTTATACAAATTCACAGATAATGCCTCCTTTACATATTTCTATAGTAGAGTAGAAAATTTTACTGCAAATAGAAATACAAAAAGCTACTTAAATTTGGCACCTATCTTTCCTACATTTTACCATGGAAGAATATGTGTTTGCCCTTGTGATGATACCTGCTGCATTAAAAATAACACATGGATTAGTAAGAATATATAAATATAGGAAGGGATATAAACCAAACTCAAGCTGGATTACAAATGTTGCCTTTTACCAACACTGAATTAAAACTTATTTCCTTTTAAAAATCCCAACTTTTTGCGTGATTTCTGTGAGCTACTTGAAACTAGCAGCCTTGCTTGGTGCAGAACATGAAAGAGAGACAAATTGACCAGAGGTATTTTTTACCCTCCTGGCATGAGTCTATCAGCACTCATTTTGAATTAAGCTGCCTATCATTCCTGGCCAGTTCAGTAACCCTCTGCGTCCTGAAATAGGTAAACACATTATTTAGGTTTGGTCATAGCAAAGATATGTTTAGTTTGAAAATGGGACCCAAGTACCTAGAGTTATAAAGCATTTATACAACAAAAAAATCACTTAGAATGAATGCCTGGGATAAAGCATCCTGAAAGTCCCCAGCCCACAAAACACTTTTAAGGCAGTGGAGGCTGGAATGAAAGAGACAAGTAAGGAAAAGTACAGCCTTCCATAAGCAACTCCAAAAGCACACACCTTGGAATGAAGTCATCTTTAAATTTGCTTTCGATAGAGTTTAAGGTCACCGTATTGTGTCTGCTGCTGCTATAGCCTCCCCCAAGAAAACCATTCCACTCAAAATGCTTTACAAAGATTAGGATAACCTGTTTACCTGGATTTTGCAGAACAGATAGAACTGTTCCCCTGTTCTGCACACCAGGAGGAAAAGAAGGGGAGGGACGAGTCCAGCATTTCACTGCAACCCTGGAAAGAGCTGCTAACAGGAACTGGGTTGCTTACACTGCTCAGTGATGTACACAGAGGACCAAGGTCCTGTCATTCCCTTTTCAAGGGCCCATAAAAAAGCAAAAGAGGAAAGTTGTCATTCATTTGCACATTTTAGGCTTTGGAAATTAAAATTACTAATCACCTTTCTGATTTTGTACAAAAATGGGGGAAAAATTGCTTATCAGCAAATCCAGCCTCCTGCAGAAGGGAAGGCCTGGGTTAAAACAAAAGCCAAATCCCATCAAAGAGAAGTTTTCAAGTAAAGGTAATGCTGAATTAATTTTAATTTTCAAAAACTAAAAGGCCATTTTAGAATTAAAATACCAGAACCCTCAATCATTGAATGACATCTGTACTTGAAGCTACAGTTCAGGGCAGTTAGCAAGTTTGAAAAGATTGTGACACAAACTAGAGTGTTTTCCAGAAAAAAACTGAAGATATATCTAAAAATAGATATATTTATGGTTTAGGCATGCCTAAAGAACCTTAATATTTAGCACTCATGTTTTAGCACTCGTTACAGTCAGTTTAGTTTATTAGGTAAACAAGTATGAAAATGGAGAATTTTTATTTTGAAATTCTCTCACATCTATTGTTATATTGTTTCATATTAAAATAAATAAGCATTGGATATTAAAACTATGTGCTAGACATTTTTCTGTTTTGACTTTTGCATGTTAATTGCCCAATAAAATTAATTTATCTTTGTGGTACACTGAGTAAGATCTGCTTTGAATATCACTTTCCTTCCACCTGTCCTAGGGGCCTATAAGAGTTTCCAACCGGTGCTGGGTGAGAGTAAGACTGATAATGATAGTTCCCTGATAAGCAGTTGCTCCCTGATGGAGAAAGGACACAATTGGAGCCCTGTAGGTTGAAGAAGAGTTACCTGGAGCCAGAATAATCCTGTTAAAACATGTGTCTGCTTTTCACTATTTGCCTGGAAACTTCTAGTGGCTTTCCATCCCATGCAGAGTAGAAGCCGAAGTCTTAAGGGGCTCTACATAAACTGGTTGCATGTTACCTCTCACTTCCTCTCCTATCCCCTCCTGCCACACAGGCTTCCTGGCAGTTTCTTGGCACAGCAGGCACGGTCCTGTCTCAGGACCTCTGCATTTGATGTCCGTTCTGCCTAGAATACTCCAGCCCCCGGTCTTCATGTGGCTAGCTCCTTCATGTCTTTCAGATTTTTACTCAAAAATCACATTCTTAAACTCAACAATAAAAGAGCAAGCAATCCAATTTAAACATGGTCAAACGACACACATTTCTCCAAAGAGAAAATATAAATGGCAAAAAAGCATATGAAAAAAGTGTTCAATATCATTAGCTATTTAGAAAATGAAAATCCAAACTACAAGATATCATCTCACACCTTATAGAATGTTCATTATTTTTAAAAACAAGAGCCGGAGAGGATGTAGAGAAATAGGAACACTTCTTCACTGTTGGTGGGAATGTAGAAAGGTGCAGTCTCTATGGAAAACAGTTTGGTGGATCCTAAGGAAACTAAATATAGAACTTCCGTGTGACCCAGCAGTCCCTCGACTAGGAATACACCCCGAAGAACCAAAACAGTGATGCAAACATATTTGCACACCAATGTGTGCAATTGCCAAAAGACGGAAACAACCCAAGGGTCCATCAACCAATGAATGGATAAACAAAATGTGGTGTGTGTGTGTGTGTGTGTATATATATATATATATAATCGAATACTATGCTTCAGTAAGAAGAAATGAAATTGGGACACATAACATAAATGAACCTTGAGGACATTATGCTGAGTGAAATAAGCCAGACACAAAAGGACAAGTATTATATGGTCTCACTAATATGAACTAAATACAAAGGATAAACAGATGGGTTTAAAACCTAGAGGAGAGGTTAACTAATGGATAGGATGAGGGATGAGAAGGGGTACTGATGCTTTATATATATATATAGATAGATAGATAGATTCTTAATTAGCTTTACTGGAAAAGTGTGGAAATGGATAGAGATGATGGTAACACATTATAATGAGTATAACTAACACAGAGGGTTTATAAACAGGATTGTGGCTGAAAGGGATGATCTAGAGATGTAAATGTCAATTGAAAGAAAGAGAATAATCTAGGGACTGAATAGCATAGTGACCCCAGAGGTAGATGAAGATTGCGATTATTAGTAAAAATACAAAAATGTTCTTCCATGAACTAGAACAAATGTACATCACTATTAGAAGGTCGTAAGAGTGTAGTGATGCATGGGAAAAATACAACTAATGTAACTTATCGATTATAGTTAACAGCAATATTGTAATATTCATGCATCAATGTCAAAGAAGGTCTATTATCAACGCTAAGGGTCAATAATAGGGAGTATGCGATTTTTTCTTTTGGACTAAGGAAAATGTTCAAAAATTTACTGAGACAGTGACTGCACAATGCTGTGACGAAAGTGAGAGCCACCAAGTGTACACTTTGGATAGATTGTAATAAGAATTTTCTGTCATGAACTATAACAAATGTACAATACTATATATGGTGCTAATAATAGGGGGGTTGGAAAAATATATACCAAATGTATGCTCTGGACCATAGTTAGTGGTAATAGCCTGATGATGTTTAATAATCTGTAACAAATATTCCACAAGGCAAGGTATTGGCAGAGGGATGATGTATGGGAATTCTGCACAGTAGGCATGATTGTTTTGTAAGCTTACACTTCTCTAATAAAAATATATATTGAGAAAAATCACATTCTTAGTGACGTCTTTCCTGGCCACTCAATCTAAAATTCCAAACCTTTCCCCCAACATTTCATATCTTCCATGGTTTTTTTTTCCTTTTAATCCCGGCCACTATCCTATAAGTTATATATTTTAATTACTTTATTGTTTGCTTTCCCTACTAGAATATAAGCTTCTGAGAGAAGGGATTTGGGGCTGTTTGTTCATTACTCTGGAACAGTACCAAGCATTTAGTTGGCATGTATTAGCCAAAAGGGTGCTGAGGCAAAGTACCAGAAATGTTGTGTTGGCTTTTATAAAGGGCATTTATTTGGGATAAAAGCTTAGTTACAAGGCCCTAAAGAATCCAACTCAAGGTACCGTAAGAGGTACTTTCTCACCAAAGTCAGCTGCCATGTGTTGAAGAAAGATGGTAGGCAATCTCTTCCTGGTCTCTCAGGGCTTCCTATATGATCTCTGGCATAGGAATCAGTTCTTTCTGGGCCTTCTCTGCTGCTCTGTTCTCTTCAGCTGCAAATTATGAGGCTAATGGCTCATCTCTCCCCAGGGCCCCAGGATCAAACATGATGGAGCTCTCTCTTCTTCAATATGTGTTCTTGAGTAAGTGTTCCTTTATATCAGCCCACCAAGGGAGTGGGGGCTCAATCTGAGTCATGACCTACTGTCGTGGTTAAATCAAAGCCCTAATCTTAGCAGGTAATTTAATCAAGACATCAGCTGAATCTAATACATTCAAAGGGTGTCACCCCCAGAGGAATAGATTAGTTTAGAAACAATCTCTCTTTTGGGGATTTGTAAATAATCTCACACTGCCACAAGGCACTAAATAAATCTATGTTAAGTGAATAAATGAATGAATAACACTCCATGTCTTCTTTTCTCTAGTTTAAGTACTTTTTATTTATTTTAAAGATACTTAGATTACATAAATGTTACGTAAAAAATGTAGGAGGTCCCCATATGCCTTACTCCCTCCCCCACCCACACTTTCCCACATTAACACCATCCTTCATTAGTGTGGTACATTTGCTACAATTAAACACACCCAATTCCTCCAGGTTCATTATAAGGTTAGAGATCTTCTGGAAATCTGTTTTATGCATCTAGACAGGCTCAGTTGATTATGCCTCTTTCATAGTGTGGCACTGAAGAAGGTTTTGACTTTAGCTTAGTATAGCACAGAAGTTAAGCTTGCAAACCCTGTCTTCGGATCTCAGTTCCTATACTTACAGTTTTGTGACCATGGACAAGCTACTTGGTAGCCCTTTGTGCCTCAATTTTATCAATCTGTAAAGTGGGAGTTTAATAATATCCATTTCATAAGGACATTATTGTATGGATTAAGATAACATGACAGTCATTAGCACAACATCTGGAATATAATAAATTCTCAACAAATATTTGGTAATATTTCTCTCCTCCTAGGCATTATGTACTTTTATTAACACAGCCTAAGATAGCATAGATTTTGTCTAATTTGTACATCAGGTCACCTAAAATATGTGCTAATAGCATTGTTCCCTTGTTAGACTTAAGTCAGTTTAATATTTAATTGCAAAATTGTCTGTTTCCCGTTACCATGTAAGCCAGCATACTTTAGGTATCCTTCATTACATGCAGTTTCTTGCACATATGTATGCAGTAAATATTTTAATAGATGTTTTATTTAATTATATCTGTACTTTTTCCAGTGCTAATGTCAAGGCATTTCTTCACTTTGTGTGTATGGTTAATATTTTAGAATTATGGGGTTTTTTTAGATGGGAGATTCATATTTTGTTTCTCATGTGAGATATATATATACAGCTGAATATAAATTAAAGGCCTGCTTGCACACCAAAGCCAGGTCCTTTGGGTGGTTCAAAGAGGGAAGATCTCCAGCTGGTTCATAAGAGAAGTATACACTCCTTGGCCCAGGTTTTGAAATTTTGCCAGCCTTGAGCTCATTGATTAAATTATTCAATATCCTTCAGCGTAAGATCTTCATAATAGTTGTCATTTATTTGACCTATCAGGCCCCTAAACTCTATAAGGGTGAACAGTTTGTCAAGTGTAATCTCAACTTTTATTCCAAGCTTTTTCTGAATGGCCCCAGAATGCTGTCAGAATCTTGAAGCATGCAACTGGTAGTAGTGCAAACCTGAACGCGATACTTGCCAACTGGTTTTCGATTATACACTGTATACAGTAAAACTTTACATTTATCTCTACTTAATTCATCTTATAGAATACAAGTCTGTGATGATGATTTTTTTTAGATCCTGTTGCTTTGATTCTGTATATTGTTTAGCTTTCCCTTTTCCTCACGTCCTTGTTACTTATCAGCCAATTTGTGCAGCTTTCTGTCAATATGCTTATCTAATAGCATAGGGCTTAGAGCAGAACCCTGTGTGCCCTTTAAAGACCTTCTTAGCAATATCAATCCTATTTTCAGTTTTGAATGTGATCATTACATTATATATGAACCATCCAATGTTGCTGTCTTCCAGCACATTCTTATTTTGTCCATGAAGAATATTACCTAATGCTTTGAAATATGTCTAGAACATCACCCTTATTCACCTTTTTATTAGTTCTATCACAAAGAAAATTAGATAAGTTTAGCATGAGCTGTTTTTTTTTTACCACTTTTCAACCAGTTTAAAAATGTTTGATTTGTAAACTTAATGACTCACATTGCTATAGAAACTGCAATCTTTCCATTTACATGTTTTAAATTTTCTCTATCAAACAGATTTTAGAGTTTTCATTTTCAAGCGTTAAAACTATTTCATATGCCAAGGTTCTAATATAAAAAGATATACTTAATGTAAATACGCGAAATCTAACCATATTATATTACAAAGCTTTTCCTACCTTTTAATCTAATGTAGATATTAAAGTTTTAAATTGCACTATCTTTTGTACATAGAAAATGTAATCCTTGCATTCTCTCTGCTTCCTTCCAAAAATCCCACTAAAATTATTATAAATGTAAATAAAGGCTTTCATCTATAAGGAGAAGAAAATGAAAGAGGACTCAGGAAAGGATAAGAGATTTCAAAACATTTTTGGAAAATGGAAATATGATCTCCTACTGCCTATAGGGAGGTAGAGATAAGAAACAATTCAATCCCCATAGACCATGGAATGTCTGAGAACGGAAGGCACAAAGTATTACAGACAGTGGAGTTGCATGAATATAAAAATAGGATAATTGTTTCAAACTGTATCTGAGAAACTATTAGACCCTAGGCCCCTTTCCCAATTCTATATTGCCAAGATATCTACCCTTTTGCTGACCCAAGTAGCAATTCCATATAGAATTAGAGGCAAGTAAGTCTCCAAGCTAAGGATACCAAGCATAGTAACACCAACTACACACTGAATACAGAAAGTCTAAATAAAATTCTTCAATTGAAATTCATATATGTCCACTGAAGGTCCTTTGTCCTTTTTAACTCCAAGACTCTAGGCAGCCTTGTATATGCCTTCCCAACAGTAGGCTAGAATTTTTCTTTAAAAAAAAACAAAAAACAAAAGAAAGAAATAAAGAGCCATAAGAGAGAGAGAAGAAAAAAAAAAAAAAAAAAAAAAAACTATGAATCTTGTCATTTAAGTATCAGAAGCCAAGCCAGGAAAAAAAAAGGGAAATTTAAAGCAAAACCTAGTTCTCCTCCTCAGAGAGAAAACAGTGTTTTATCAATAACTATTGTTAGTTTAAGGAGAAACCAATGTAAGATGTAGAAGAGCCAGATAGGGGTAAGCCTAGGTGATATTTGGAAGGGAACCATTTCCCTGCTATCCCCTCTGGGCATCAGAATCTTGAATTCATATCCCTCTGCAGGTAAGAATCTATAGCAAATGCTGAAGGTGTCATTTTATACTGTATTTATAGAATACAATTAAATCCATTTTATCAAATGAGAACTATATTCAGTACTTTAAACAGTTCATTTAAGGATATATATGTGTGTGTGTGTGCTTCTATTCATCCATGTGTCTGGTTTCTACCCTACTACATTAAAAACAGCTCTTGTCAAATTTGCCAGTGTTCTCCATATTGTCAAATCCAATAGACAATTCTCCGTCTTCCTGTTACTCAGTGAAGCAATTCAATATAGTTGACTACACTCGTTTAATAAAAAGAAAATATTTGCCTTGTAAATTTTCCTTGTAAATCTCCTTTGCTGGATGGACTAAACAAATAACATCCAGGTGTTCTCCAGGGCTTCTTCCCTTTTAAATTTCTTTATATATTCTCTCTCCCTAGCAATTAATTATCCACCAAGCAACAGATTTTGATACATGGATTATATATTACTCCCATGCTTTACAATGCCCATTGGTTTCTCATTGCATTCAAAACAAAATTCTAACTTCTTACAATTCCCTGCCCTAAAGATTTAGACCTTGCCCGCCTCTCTGTTCCCATCTCATGCCACCCATGCCTTGCTATGCTTCCATTGGTCCATTTTCTACCCTGGACCACACTAAGATTGTTCTTCTGTCAGAAATGTACTTCCCCTATTTCTTCATGTGACTGTCTCTTTATTATTCAGTTATTGGCTTATGGATTTTTCTGGGAAAGGCCTTCACACTTGGACTCCCATCTCCCAATCATTTTTTTGTATCACCATTTTATTCCCCTACAACTGGTTTTCACTGACTAAAATTAATTTTATATCATGTACGTTTTCTTTTTTCTTTCTGTACCACCTCCCCACATGCTCCTAGATGGTCGGTAGTCCCCTGAGGGCAGGGACCGTGCATCATATCAATTGTATATCCCTGCACCAAGATGGTTGTCTAACATAGTAAATAGTGGGTGCTTGATAGAACATTGTTTTAAAAGTTCATTTATAAATAGAATGAGAATTATGAAACTTTGTCTTTGGGTTGTAGTCATGGGATGATAAAAATGTGGAGAGCTATTGAGTATGACAGATCTCTAGCTCAGGAGACTGGATGGCTGGTGGCTTCATTAACCAAGGTAAAGTATGCAGGAGGCAGTGTAAACTATGGTTGGAGAGTTGAGAGCATGAGAAGATAAAGTATACAACTTTAGACATACTGAATTGGACTTGTAGGTAGTTGAATATGTAGACCCAGAGAAAAGTTTGAATTATGTATTTAGATTTAGCAGTCCTTGGCACAGAGGTGGAAGACGAAGTCATATACATAGATTATACAGGGAAATTATGCGGAACAAGCAGAAGACTCATCGAAAATAAAAATAGAAGGAAAAGTAAAATTTAGTTATACTGTTCCTACCAAAATTCATTATGGTGGGCAGAAATATAGCACAATATTTTAAAGGAGATAAAACTCCTACCTTCCAAATTAGTGTTCAGTAACATTCATGGGTTTATATATGTATGTTTTTGAGAAGTTAGAATAGGGAACTCACATATATTAACAACTTCTTGAATAACAAATGTTTTTTATCGTATATAAAAATAAAATCATAAACTTTATATCTGACATATGAAGAAAAATGCCATCAGTGATATTTATTTTCTTACTAGATGCACTACACGCACAGCCTGTGTGCCAAATCAGGACCTTCACATAACTGAGTTACAAGTGACAGAAGTAGCACTTTAAGGAGTAGAGCAACCGTTCACAGGAAAGCAAGCTTTTGACTTACATGTATACATAACACCCCCACACATTAAGTCTTAATGTGTTTTAAACTCATCACTAGACTATTTTAGATCATTTCAGGTTGTCTCATGCATGTTTTCTTTAAATTTAATTCCACATTAACATGAAAAGATTCTCAGCGATTCATACATCACCATATTGATGGCTTGTCTAATCACCTTAGTTTGACTATTTCATAATACACTTGAAATATCAAAATGGATGAGTAATTTTTACACCCAGTTTAAATTATA
This sequence comes from Chaetophractus vellerosus, assembly GCA_004027955.1. Classification (NCBI taxonomy): domain Eukaryota; kingdom Metazoa; phylum Chordata; class Mammalia; order Cingulata; family Chlamyphoridae; genus Chaetophractus; species Chaetophractus vellerosus. The sequence goes on from PVKH010003928.1 coordinate 23,173, forward strand.
ACAACCTGTGAGCTTTTATTCTAATGTGTAGGAATTAAGATCTCAATTATATGGCTCCTTGAAGATGTATTTCCAGATGGAATTATGTTTACATGATTGAGCTTCATGTTCATCAGAAGTAGCTCTGAAGGAATCCATTATCTAGAGTGACAGTAGGACAGGCTTTCTTCTATTCTGCTCGTTGACCCATGTTGGCAAACCCGTTTCTAATTTTGAAACCCTTTACAAATACCTCCAAAAATCAGTGTTGAAATAACATTATTCAAGTTTTTCCACCTGCTCAAGAAGGAATGAAAAAAGATGAAAATAAGTCCCTTTTCTGTTGTGGTCAGATTTTTTAAAAACGTGGATTGTACTTTTCAAATCTCCATTTCCCATTTGAGCATAATTTTCTCAAGCCAGTAGTGAAAACTCCAAGAATCATACTTAGAAGATTTTGGCTAATTGACTTCTTTTGCTAAAGAACATTCCAGAGATCACTTTTAAGTACTTGCCTGGGTTCCATTGACTTATAGAGCCATTTGTGACAATAAATTCAGAGATTTAACAGTTGTAACATGAATTTCCCTAATCTTGTACTCTGAGAAAACTTGTATCCCATAGAAATGAAAAAGTCAGTTTCTTTCTTTCTTTTTTAAAATTGCATGTATTATTTTCACTTGATTTGAAATGAAATCTTACAGTAAGGACAATATTAACTCTATGATTTCATTTAGCATTAACTAATGATATCAGAATATTATTATATATAGAACAAAATAAATCTATAGCCTTATTACCAAAGTGTAATCTTTAACTACCAGAAATTAATTAAATGCTCTTATAAAACCCTTGTATGTATCACAGATTTGACTAATTTTTTTTAAAGAAATGCTAGTTTTGCATAGATTATGTCAGAGAATACAATAGATTTTTTTTAAAGATTTTTTTTATTTATTACATCCCCCCTCCCCCTTCTGCTT
>PVKH010003929.1:0-24127 GCA_004027955.1 Chaetophractus vellerosus
TCATGCTTTAGTGGAATTCTTCTCATATACCTTAGATATATTTTCCAGTGATTTTCTCCCTCAACAAGACTCAAACATGCTGGGGGGGGGGGTCGGGGGGAGGAAGAATGTCATATAAAGCAAAAACAAACATGCAAACAAAATTTTCTTATAATCAGCTATATGTTAAAAATTCAGAGTCTTAAAAATATGGGTATTCCCCCTTGTGAGTTAAATAAGAACAAAACAAATACACTGCACTGAACGTGGTTCTATTTTAGCAGTTGGGAATACCACTTTATGTAAATGGTAATTGCTAGAGTAGAGGTGAAGCCAAAGTGCTGAGAGGGCCCAGAGAATGTAGCAACTAATTCTTCCTGGGAGACCCAGGAACAGTGCCCCAGAAGAGGTATGTTTGTGTCGAGGCTTGGAAGGTACATTTCCTGGGGATGGAATGAGGTTGTGGATTTTCCCAGAAGAAGCACTATGTGCACAAGAACACACCATGGCGAAGCAGCTTTGTGATGCACGAGACGGAGCTGCCTGAGTGAAGAGTAGGCGTTATCTTAGGCTAGGGAGAACCAATGAGAGTCTCTAGGCTACGGATTTACGTAACAGAATCTCTTATTAGGAAGATGAGCTCTGGCAACAGCATGAACTCTGGACCGAATCTGAGAGCAACTAGCATCAGGGAATTCTGGAGATTTCTAATGTTGTCAAAGGCCAGTTCAAGGCAGTGGTGGTTATGGTGATGGAGGTGAGAACTTGAGAGGCATCTGGGGTGAGTTTACATGTGATGGGTTTAGGTGTGATGGTGGGTAGAAAAAAACAGGAGGCAAGGCAGAATCTTAGATTTCATATTAAGCATTCCTTAATATTGGGTGTGATACTTATTTTGCATGTGTTATTTGTGTAAAATAACACAGATTATTAGCTAAAGTCTAGATGGAGCTTTTATGTTTAGACTGGGGAGAGGGGATGCCTCTATCATGTATCCAGCTGATACAAACGATCATTTCTCAAAATGATCTGACAGGTGGAAAGGGATCTCTCTGGGAGGAAGAGCAGGTGCAGATATATTTCTTTCCCAGCAGTTCTGTCAGTGGTGGTTAGTGAGACTTTAATGCAGTGGAGTCAACAGGAGTGTTAAAAACTATTCAGGCCTGGGTCCCATGCCCAGAAATTCTGTTGTCATTGGTCTGGGCTTCAGATTTTTAAAAGGATTTCAGGTGACTTAAAATAAGTGGGAACTACTGATTGAAACGAGAAATGGATGGTTTTTTCAAGTTGATGGTATGAAGTTTCTTTCTGTTGGTTTGTCTAATAATTTGTTGTGATGCTAATTAAACCAACGTGTTACATATTTTAGGGATGTTGCAAAAACAAATGAGATAATATGTGTGAAAGTACATTAAGCTGATATTAATTTGGGCCCTGGTATCAGTGTTTCAAAATTTTCCTTTGGGAATACTTATACAAATCACTGGGTCAACACAATGAAGTAGCACATTTTCTTCCCTTTTAGCTGTAACATGTAGGCTATAGAATTTTCATAAATATTGTCACAGTTTAAAATAATAAATGTATCTTTTTTATCACCATAGGATGAGCAGATATATATCTTCAAAAAGGCATCAGAGGACTATAAATGCAAGTTGGATGCCAACACTCTCTTTTTGGTGGTGGTGGGTGGGTGTTAATATCCCTTCTATTCTCATCCTCCCCTTCCTTCTACCCCACCCCACCCCCCTTTTTATTAATAGGGGATAGAGTTGGGTCTCAGGGAATGTGCTCCCCAGCCCCATATCCAGGTTGCTTCCACCCCTGAGCAGATTTGAGTCTTGCTTTTGCCACTTTGGGATGGGGCCTGGGCTTTTTCCAGCCCGCTGTTTCTGCCGAGTTCCCAGGCTACCTGACCTCCAAGGCCTTTGTCCAGGTGGTGCCTTTGCCAGGTGCACCCCTCCCTTGGAAGTCTTGTCCAATCGCCCAAGCAGGGCAAGATCCAGAGTGGAACCAGCTTCGGAAGGAGGAATGGGGGGGGGGGCAGGGAAATTAGGATTAGGGGTTAAAGCTGGCAGGGCCCAAATTGGGCAAGTCACCTTGCCATCAACACTGGGAATGAAAACCAAAATATGGCATGCCTCTGAATTTGCATGTCATCACGTGCAGTGCAGGGGCCGTGCTAATCTCTGTGTCATTCCAATTTTAGTGTATGTGTCACCCAAGCCTTATAAATGGAAGACATGTAAATCCTAAAATTCCCAGGTTTCATTGGCCTTGAACACACTTGATACTCAACAAAGATACCATAAATGCCTGAATAACATCAGCACATGTGTTGTGTTAACATATTATGCTAACATTGCATTGTCTGAGGCTGGGTCATGAAGAAGTTGATCTTTAAGATACTGACATAAACATAATTTTAAAAATTATGATGAGAAAGAAGCCATAGAGAAAAAGGAATTTAAAAAGTGGTGTAAATCAAGAGAAATATTAAAGAAGAAAAATTATTAAATAAAGAGCTGAGTAGATTATATTTTTGAAGCAACAAGAATCCAAGGAAAAAGGATAGGCTGTGGAAGTGATAATTGGCTTCACAAATGTTGAATATATCAAATACAGATAATGATCCTATCTGTGATAAATGATTAGAAAGGATAGCTGTTTACTACTTAAAAAAATTTCCAACATGCATGATGAAACCAGCCAGGTCTAGTTCTAGTTAAGATTTCTTAGCTCTGTGCATTTACAATATTTAATTCTTCCCACTTTTTTCAACTCTCTTAGATTTCAGGTTTGGAGGCACCTTTCTAAGGTCTTCATTCAACTTACCTTTGCCGGCTTCTTTATATTAGCTTCCTTTTCTCTTTAACTTACAGCTTACTGTACCTACTGCACTGGCTAGGGAACAACACAAGAATCTGGATTTCTGTGTCCTCTGTGAATGAGCTGTATCTAATATGTTTACCACCATAAATGTGGGACATCCTACATGAGGTAAGACCTTTGGTTCTAAATATAATATTGCTTCATATATTATGACCAATATATACTAGGTAAAATAACCATTTGGTAAACTACAATAAGATCCAACCAAAATTTAAGCAGGCTTGCCCTAAGTTTACAGAAGATTTAATATAGTTTACTGGATGGTTAAATATCTATGTAAGTATGTGTGTGTGTGTATATATATATATATATAAATATATATTCATATCCATACTTATATATATTTTAACTGAGTGGTTAAGACAAAAGTCATGATAGGATATGGGAATCACACTGTTTTGGCTGGGACAAAGCATTTAATAGAGAGAATAAGGGTTCCGAGGACCTGAATTAGGAAAAAGAGCACAGGAAGTGATGACAGATTTTAACACTTTGGATCAACCCCCAACCTGTCTGACCATAATCTATATTACGCATGAGCGGATTTTTGTATTTCAAATAGAAGCCTCCAAACTATTAATTAGAAAAAAAAGGCTGCATAGAGGCATGCGTAGGTTTAATTGCCCTCTTAATAGACCAAAGCCAGGCAGGTATTAATAAGTACACACGTCATCAGATACATATTATTCATGTTTCCTAACTTTTCTAATTTTGCTAACTTGCAAGCATTAATGGGAATTGAATGTTCCAAATTTTACTGAAGGCAACTTTTGCTCTCTTTATTCCAGAAAGCTAGTCGAAACTTGTGGGTCTCTGATCACCCGTGCCCTCTCAAAAGTTTAAAAAAAAAAGCTTCATAATTGTGGAGAGACTTTTGGATAAAAATTTAGAGGGAAGATCATAATTGATATAAGATTTTTCTTTAGTTTTTGACAACTATCACTTGTACATGTAACTTCTTCGGTTAATAGGTTGTTGTCTGAATTATTATTATAACAGGGTCCCAGCTGGTTTCCCTTCCTCCAATCTAGTCTCCACAGTGCAGCCAAATCAGATAGCCAAAAAGGATTCCCATTTTGCTGGAATAAAGTCCAGAATCCTTAACATAGCTTGCAAAGTCCTCTGCTTTCTGTTCCTTGCATTTTTTCCATCTTCATCTCCTATCACTCTCCAGCCCCTGTGTAACCACTACTTGCCCACCATGTTCCTCCAGACGGAGCCATGTTCAGTCATGTGATTGTGCCAAAAACTCTTACCTTAGGATTTTGCATATGCTCTTCCATCTTCCTGCCTTCCCCTTGCTAATTCCTGCTCAGCCTTCACATTTTAGTGCCTCTACCATGAACTGCTCCTGACTACCCCAAGGTTTCCAAGCCCTCAATCAGGTGAGTTGCTCCACCTCATCTCTATAGTTATTACACTTCATTGTAATTGCTTGTTTACTCATCTCTCTTTATCACTGGACCCCCGGCTCCTTAAGAACAATAGCAGTGACTATCTTGCTCATTTGTACAAACCAGGTCCATAACAGTGAGAAGAAGCCCGTGGTAGGTGTTCCACAAATATTTGTTAAATGAATAAATCTGAATGGAATTATGTATAAAGGTCACTTTGTTCAGATCTCTGTTTATGCCTTTAGCTATCTGGAGAAAGTACCACAGGGAACAGTGCATGGTATTTAGCTGTCACCTGTTACACAGCTACCACTTGCAATACAGTTCCCCCCCGGCCCCGTCACACACACACACACACACACACACACACACAACACATAATCCTATTCCTGGCTGATTCAAATTTATTTGACTCTACTTTTTTCAGCCTTAGTAAGAACTGTAGCAACCATCATTATATTTAAGAAGAGAATTAAATTACTAATATCAGTCTACCCATTTCTCCAAGAAATGAAATTACTTCTCTACAGAATTAAAACACCATTTCCTTGAACTTGATGAAGAAGCCAATTTTCTTTTGTGTTTCCTGCCTCAAAAAAGAATATATGTCTAGACAGAATATTAGTGAAGTTTTTCCATGAGGTACCCTTTTCTGTTAGAACAAACCCCATTATTCCCACAAAATTACATAAGCAGCTCACTGCACCTCTCTGCTTACGTCTTAATTTCAAAACTGGAAATAAAAGGAAAAGACTAGGTGAAAGAAATGCTATCCCGTATTTCCAAACGTAGAATTCTATGAAAGTTAACTAATTGATCAAAATAGCTATCGATTTATATACCCTTCCCCAAATTTCTAAACATAGCCATGTATACAGCACAATTCCTTTTAAGACAGATAGAACCAGTTTAGTTATGTTACATTTGTCCAGTGGTACTCTTTCCACAAAAGTCCTCAATCTTTAGCATTCATCAGAATCTCCTGGACCGGGAGGTCTTTTAACATGCAGATTGATGGCCCTGGGCCCTGAGGTTCTAGTTCTGTAGGCCTTTGGGACCTGGGAATATGCATTTCTAATAAGGTGATGCTGAAGCACCTCCTCTGGGGATCACACTTTGAGAGCCTCTGCCTTGTGTGGTCTACAATAGAGAGGCACATTTTGTTTCTTCTATGTAGCTACATCATGGCATTTTGACATCTACCATCCTACTACCCTTTTTGTTTGGACTCAATTGTGATTTCTTTGTTCAAAAGCCAAGCTGGCAATTAAGCTGGCACAAGGAGCAGGAGACATTTGTTTAACATGCTGATAGTATAGCCCTTTGTAAACCCTGGAACAATAAAAGCCCACACATAGGCTCATTCTAAGTTCTAGTTCCTTCTCTCTCCCTGCCACCTAAGTTGCAGCTGCTGATTCTGAATCCTCATAGCCACAAAGGAAGGGGAAGATTTTTGTTTCTGTCCATTCTTCCCCATTTAAACCATTTATCACCTTCACTTACAAGGGAAATATTAAGTAATTCTCTTAAAACACTTTGCAGAACTGGTCTTAAGGCCCACTAATAAACTGGCAGTCATGAAACCTCTTTGGCTCCAAAGGCTTTCCCAATTAACGTCTGTGCTTCCCTATAGCAGTATTGTGCTGAGAGGAGCAAGTAGAACACCCAGTCTTGAGTTACAGTCCAAACTCAAGACTCCTGTACCAAATGGGACTTGGTAGGAGAACTGTTTTCATCTTGCAGACGTTGTTATGTCAGTCTTCTTCTCAAGAAGACAGAACTTCTTAAGAAGTTCTAATTCTTATCATTTCTGGCATCAGTTCTGAAGAAATCAGGGATACCATGCTGTGCCATTACAAGGTTCTACATGAGTTCCCATTCTTCGAGTAAGCTCTTTTAGGGTGGTATGGTGCTTGAAACTGTATGTGCCCCAGAAAATCATGTTCTTAAAGCTAATCCATTCCTGTGTGTGTAAACATATCATAAGTAGGAATTTCTAATGAAGATACTTCAATTAAGGTGTAGCCCAGGGTGAGTCTTAATCCTCTTAATGTAGTCCATTATAAACAGGATGGATACAGTGAGAGAAAAAGAGAAAACCACAGAAGCAAGAAGCTGAAAGCAAAGAATCCTGGAAGAGAAGGGAGAAACCAGCAAATGCTTCCATGTACCCTGACATGTGATAGAGGAGTCCAGGATCGCCAGCAGTTGGTCTTTAGGAAGAAAGCATGATCTTGATGAAGCCTTGATTTGGACATTTTCACAGCCTCAAAACTGTAAGCTTGTAAATTAATAAATTTCCACGGTTAAAAGTCAACCCATTTCATGGTATATCATTTCCAGCAGCCTAGCAAATGGAAACTGTCTTGTTCACTGCTTTACTCCTAGACTTTAGAATTGTGCCCAGAACGTAGAAGGCACTCAATATATGACATTTATTCCCTGACTAATTCTCACTTTAAGCAGTACAGGAAATGTACAGGAAATTCACAATAAAAATTAAAGAAGCGTAAGCATGTTCTTTTTGTGCATGTATGTGTGTGTGTGTCCATTCGCTGGGCAACTCTCTGTGTCCATTTCCTGCCCTCTCCTCTCATCCCTCTCCCTTTGTCTTCACTGGGATCCGATCCTCAGAAACTCCGATGTGGGAAAGAGGCGTCCTACCACCTGTGCCACCTTAGTTCCTGGTTTTTCGGTGCGTCTCATCTTGGCTCTCCCTTGTGTCACTCTACTGTTACATCATCATCTTGCTGTGTGGCTCTTGGGGCCTGACAGCACACCCATGCACAGGGCATGGAGGTGTACCTGCACGTGGGGCCTGGGGGGCTCACCTGCTCACGGGTCTGGTGGCACACCTGTGCATGGGACCTAATGGCTCATCTGCTTGTGGGGCCTGACGGCACATCTGTGCATAAGACCTGGTGGCCCACATGCCTTCCATATTTTTCTTTTTTAAAATTTTACTGGGAGGTCCTGGGGATCGAACCCAGGTCCTTCCATATGGGAGATGGACGCACAACCATTTGTGCTACATCCATCCCCCAACATGTTCTTAAATATGTTTTAAGTTAAATCAACGATCATAAATTAAAAGCTACCAAAACAGAGATTGCATCTACAAATGAAGGAAATAAATAAGAAAATCTTATTAGAATAAAACCTCCTCTAGCTCCCATCCCCAGAATTCTGGCATGTGTTTGCAATAAAAAAAACATTTAACATTTCAGGACTTAAATACCTGGTTTCATCCTTGGACAATTCCCAGACTAGTCAAATCTTTTCACTTAAACATATTGTCTGCCAGTTTATAAATTGGAATTGTCACACACACACACACACACACACACACACCCCATTATATAAGGAATATTGCTCGGGCTAAATACTTTCTTGGAATTGTGTAGGAAGGGCCTACAATTATTAGACAGACAAATGTGATTGCCGTTTCTGTGAACATCAGTAGTTTCCTAAAGACTCTTCTGTATTTTGCCAGTGTGTCAGCTCATAGAGCCCCACTGCCCTTCATTGAATCTATTCAATGCAGGCTCAGTCAACCTGCGTTCAGGACAGAATCCTACAAGGGAAGGACCCATTACAAGTACTTCAGCTGAAAATATGTCATGCCATGCGTTTTTGTATCTAAGTGACTGCTGGCTCCTGCAATAGCCATTCTTCTTGCCTGTTTTTACTCATCACCTGGATTCTTCTTCATGGACACCAGAACCTGCATCAGACTTCCAAATGAGGAAAGCCTCACACCACAGTGCATTTTTCCCCTTCTGTCTTTGGCTCTCCTATGACCCAAGACAGCCTAATCCAAGTAAGGCTCTGTTATGTACTTTGACGATTGTGCCTCTCATGACTCACAGGGCCAGCCTATGGGGACAGGCCGGTTTCTCCAAGTCTTATCTACCAACCTACGTTTGTTTTCTGCCAGATTCTGATTTCTTTCCCTGCCCCTGTTGAAGTCCCACTGTATTCCCTCTCTGGACTTCCTAAGTCCTGGCATGATACAATCTTGAATTCACTTTTCAGGGCTTAGGGGATAATAATGACAGTTCAGCACCCAACAATCCTACAGAAAGTGAAGAAGTTGGGGTGGAGGGAGGACAGAGAAGAGGCTCTCAGTACTGAAACATATTTCCAAGAAATAATATAATTGGTGAATTCTCATATCCAGTGAGGATTAAATTGATGTACTATTTTAGCACTACCACAAGAATTCCCCTATGTCATTTTTGCACAGAATTTCATTTTTTGGAAAAGTTTCATGATTTTTAACATGCTATATCATCTCCTCATGCCAAGTAGTTTCATTTTTTAAAGAAGTATAAAATGCACTCATCAAAAAAATATTGGCATACCATGAGCTACATATCACGTTTATATATTTAAAAATCCTGAGCAAATCTGCCTTGAGGTTCTGTTTAAAATATAATCATAACCACAGCAAGTTTGATAGAAAAATGCATCATCAACTCACAGAAGATCAGCACCTATCCTAAAATGAAAATTAGTTATGCAATGTTCCTTCTAGTGGACAAAATTAAGGCCTCAGAAATGAAATGTCCAAACCTCTTCTTGAAATAAAAATCAATTGAGAAGAGCAGCCCAGAAAGCATTAATGCAATCAGTTTGCATGCTGCCAGCTAATTTACAATCCATGACAGGCAGAGCCAAGCGAGAGTTATTTATGATTGTTCTTCTGGTATAAAAGAAGGGATGAGAGCAAAAAGGATCTGCTGACTCAGATCATGTTTGACTGAAGAGTGACAGAGGCATTTTCTTCAATTAATAGCCAGCTGTATAATTTGAGCTAATGCCAGTCAGGCTTTCGTCATTAAGAGACACTGAAATAAATTATTCTGTACTCAGGACTAGCTGTGGTGAAGTGAATTAATCTTTCCAAAATGGGGGGTGGGAGGACAGGTGCTTATGTTATCTGATTTTTTGTGTGCATATTTTGGCAACCATTTGAGGATACTGAGTTTATGCTGATTGATAAAATGACCAAATGGATCATTTTAGGTTTAATATTTATTTAAATGAACAAATCGCTAGAAACCAGAAACTAAACAGGGGTCAAGTTGGTTTATTTCACCTAGTAGTGAAATCCATAGTCACATTAAACTATGAGTGGGCAAAGGCTTTGTTAAGAGTATCCACATGGGGAGATTCTTGAGGGGAGTAGGAGGATAGCAATGACATTTTAAAAATCCAGGGTAGATTTAGAGCGGTCAAATGCTTGCTATTACGTTCAGAAGAAATCAGCAGGCCCAGCTGTGGGGCGTTTTCTAGCTAGGTGCCTGTCACAGCAGTCACACGTCCCTGTGTCTCCCGGCTGCTCAGTCACATTCCTGTCTGTCTGGATGGAAGAGTGCCCACCCACAAGCCAGAACTTTTCATCACAGGAAAGTTTCTGAGGTTCCATGTCAGGCAAACTTCGCTCACCCATCACTTCATGTAAACACCTCTTCTATGGGGACTTCTTAACACAGAAACCCACTTGAAAGCATCAAACCAAAGCAATGAAGGTTTGGAAAACAAGCTATGTGGGATTCTAGGGATGGAATAACCAGGCAGAAAACCAGCCCTCTAGATCTAAGGAAGCAGCAGCAGCTTGACCTGCGAGTTCTTTGCTATCTGTTTGCTCCCCTTATTTTCAAACGGTAGCCCTGGAAATAAAAACACACAGTCCTAAACATTTGAAAGCCTGCAGGAGCACAATGCCACGTGCTAGCTTCACAACTGGGTCATGCAGCCCATAAATCCTGCAGTGGCAGGAAGGGAGGTGCGGAAATGGACTGTCACCATTCAACACCCGGCACCAAAGAAAACTGGGCACAAGGAACAGGCAACTGGCAGCACATCCCTGGATTTTCATTCATCGAAGAAGGATCTCAAGGATTGAATTACCCCGTTGACGCTAGTTCTACCCATGCCAGAGGGCAAAAGTTATGAGACCGCCAAAGGCTAGGGTTGCTTTGAATTTGGGCAGAGTTGCTTGTTGCTAAAGTATGGCAGAGATGAGGCCTGTACAGAGGCGGGCTGGAAAAGCGGCTTCTCACCAAGGCTGGTAATGAGTGCTCCCATTCTAACATCTATTTTAGAGAAGGACTCTGGGGACAAGCTTGCCAGGTTTTGACTCTTTAAATCTGTCAGCAAGAGAGAGAGAGAGAGAGAGAGAGAGAGAGAGAGAGAGAGAGAGAGAGAGAGAGAGAGAGAGAAAACTAATTTGGACCTTGGGAATCATGAGAAACAGTGTTTGCTGCTGGCAACGCAGAAAAGGAAGGACGAAATAGGAGACCCATCACGATTAGTTACATTCAGAGCAATAGGGATTTTACCACCACATGGCACCCTCAGCAGTTGGATAGTCGTCTGGGAAATTCAAAGCTGTTAACTGAAAGCCATCTCCACAGTGAGCGTACTGGGAAGTGGGGGTGACGCTGTTAGGAAGCTAAATTAGAGCTTTTTCAAATGTTGGGTACAAGGTCAATGTGCACCATAAATATAACTACCCCTAAAGTCATCAATTTAAAGCCAGGATAGAGGCATGTTTTCTAGATATATGTATTACATGACAATGTTTCCCAAGAATTAGTTTGCTTCTTGCAGCAAACTAACTCTTTCAACATAAAACACTTTAGTTTTCTTTCTAGTTCTCTCTACATCATACCCAAATATATGGTTGTAAAAAGGAAATTTTGATCACTGATTAAAACATCATTTATGAATCTATTGCTTTGTTTTGCTTTTATAATCATTATTATGGAATAGAGTCTATTTCCTTTCCTGGGATAAATGATATAAATGGATGAATTAACAGATTTTCTTATTGAAACATGAATGACTGTATGTATAAAGTCTTACCTCTTTCATTCAGAGACTGATTATCTAATTGGCAATTTATCATTGTTTGATCATTTCCTTTTCAGCAGCTCTTAATCAGAAAAAAAGTGTGATGGGATTGGAATCTCTTGTGCAACTAGCATGTCCCAATCGTGATGCCAGATAAGTTATACATATTTTTGTCTTTAAACATAACAAGGTTTTTAAAGTTAATATCCAACCACTGTACATATAAAACAAAAGAAGCTTAGAGATAAAGAGACATGCCAAGGGATCGCTTCCTTCAAGAAGGTTTACTTTGACCTCTCCATGTTGATGGGACAATCTAATTTAAACGTTGCTCATATACCCTAGTTTTACCCCTGCATTTTACCATTGTTCTTTCAATAAGCTTTTTGTTTTCCCATCTGCATTTTAACCTGTGATTTTGTTGAAGGTGGAAACTGCATCGTATTCATCATTTTCATCCTCAGAGCCTAGAATGGTGACTGACACCTGGGTGACCATGAAAAAGGAGCAAATGTAGGTCATCCATCCAGTGAGTGACAGCACTGGGCTTTCAAATCCACATTTGTCTGATTCCACATCCTATGAGATCAACACTTTTGCAGTTTATCAGTGATGTTTGACAGAAGGATGGGCATTGAGATTAGTTTATTCAGTTTCATTCTACATAGTTCACAACTAGGATATTTGCAAGAAATACTTGTTGATAGAATTCATCTATCCAAGCTAGCTTTGTTCTCCAAACCATAGGTAACTGAACTGAATACTGGATAAAAGTCAGCCTCAATGAAAGGAACAGGAATTTTTATTAAGCACATGAATGAACATTTACTTTGTTAAATGATAGGTTCACTTTTTGCCTGGATCACAGGAAAAATGCTCTAACACAGTGGTTCTTAACCAGGGGTCCACAGACCCCCAAGTGGTCAGTGGAAAGATTTCAGGGGGTCCGTGAGCTTGAGTTGAAAAAGAATCAACTTATTTTCTTTATTTTCTCTGACCTCTAACTGAAACCTAGCATTTCCTTCACTTATGGATGTATGCAATAAATAAATCAGTAGAATTCATTTCATCTGACTGGCAAAGGGGTCAGTGGAATTGCTCTAATAGCAATTTTACCTCAAAAAACTATATATTGAGCAAACCCTATATACTCTCTGCATGAGCAATTCAAGAATATCCTTACCGTACAAATTCACAATGTGAATATAATCATGATGGCATTTTCTTTCACAGCATCAGTCATGTAAGAACAAAAACCTCTGAAGAAGAAGAATTTTGACAAACTAGGTAAAATAGTTTTAAATCCTATGACAAAAGGCTGCAGGTGCCAACCCTGAGACAAGTTTCCTGGTGTAGTCCTGCTGAGGAAACCAGCTACCATTTCTTCTAACAGCTCCCTTTCCAAATCCTAACTCCCTTTTCTCCCACCCCAACAGGATAACTAATGTTAATGGTAAAATGCGTTTAAACTAGAAAGATAAATAAAAAGCAGAAAATAATTGTTTGGCTTATCAAATAAGCCCCTAGTTCACAGTCTGAAATGGCACCAGTTTAGCTCTGAGAAGGCTGGCTTATCCATTTGGCCCAGGAGACACCTGGCCCAGGATAATTTTAGGACCTCATTGAAATTTTTCAATTTCTTTTAAAATGAGAAAAAAAAATGACCTAATCCATCTTAGATTATATTTGTCTTTATATCAATGCAGTTGTAAATTATATTTTTACATATGATTTTAAGGGCGGAAAGGGCCTACAAAGACAAAAGTATCTAGGGTCCATAAAAGTCATCCTGTGGACCTGAACTTTGCTATTTTTAATCTTTAGTAACTTGATATGGTGTTACTATTTGTTGCAATGCTGGGGATGTGTTAATGTTCTGGGCCTTTTATTTTTTCTCTCCCACCACAAAAGCCAGTCCTTCAGAAAAGATGGAAAACCACTATCAATTGGATTGGATAGGGATAAGATATCAGTAGATATCAATTATACATCCACCTGAACTGGGAGATGAAAGAAAAAGCTTTCCTAAGAAAACCTCCCTTTTAACTTTCTCACATCTATTACCCGGAAAGCAACAACTTAGAAATAACACAATATCAGAGGAGAGAAGAAAAGATGACCTCCTAGAACACTGTGCCTTAATATAAAAACAGTAATTTAAAAATACTTATCCACATTTTTTTTCTTTTTCCTTAAGACTGAATTAGCTGATTCAATTGAGTAATTTATGAATCCAAGTGGATACTTAGGTATGTAGTCATACCAAACTACAGAGTTAGTCCTGAATTAGTAAAGTAACTTGAGTTTGTACTCAGCAAAAAGACTGGTATCAAAGTTATACTCAGGAATGCCTTCTTCATAGCGTACTGCATAATTAGCAATATTGGATTACCCTGGCATTGGATTACCCAGGGCAACCAAGCCATATCTGGATTCCCTGACTGCTCTGCTTGTGAGTGAGTTCTAGGCTCATCCATTAATAGGATGCAGACTTACATATATTATTTCATTCTTCCTCTAGATCTATTTTCTGGAGCAGGCTAGACAGGAAATGACTGGGAGTGGAAAACAAATACCTTCAATTTTGGAGTCTTAAAGTATTTCTTGGTATGGACAGAGGCAAGAAGTAATGGTAGAAATGAAGTTTTAGCATTATCGATTTTATTTATCCCTGACTTTCTATTTATTATAGGAAAGGGAAGTGGTAAGGGTATCCACAATCCAAATTTCAGTATTTAAAAATAGAAAATAAAATACTAGAAATGAGAAAATTGAGAAATTTCTAGCATCTGCCAAGTAGTCTCTTGCTAACAAAAATACAAAAGAGAATTAAAATCTAGCATCTTGCCTACATAATATATGATTAATAAGGCAAACAAGGTAGACAGAATTATATAATAAGAAAATAAATACTAACAAACTTTCATCTCTTAAATACACAGCCAAACGTTACTCTTCTTATGCTTTTATCTCCTTTGTAAAAACTAAGTTAGGAATAATATCTCACTTCTCTTCTAGGTAGAACAGGAAAGAGTATATCCCCCTGAAAATAATGCAAGAGGCAATTTCTTTATTTTCAACAAATTGCACAACTAGGCCATTAAATATGCAGCCACTAGATATGATAAGACAGTAGAACAGTTAAAGAATTATATTATGCCTCGTTGTGATAATTTTTTAAAATATGATTTATCGCTCTGATTAGAGTGCGTCACTGCTTGTCTGTCTTTATTATGATTACAGAACTCAGATCTTCCTTTGGAGAACTACCCTCCAAAGGATGCGGCTGAGGCCCCCTGCCTGGGCTGCACACAGAACTGGTCGGTCACAGCGATTCCTTCAGAGCTGGACGTACAATCCAAGTCCAGCCATGTTGTCACAGGCCTGAGTCTTTGCTGGAACAATTGGGAAGGAAATGTGTGCTCTCCTGCCGCTGGAACTACTACAGGCAGATTTATGACAGGTCCTGCCTTAGCTTTCTTTGCCAACATACAGGGAAAAGCTGAAAAAGAACACAACGGGGAGAGAGACAGAGACAGAAAGCCTGAGAGTGCATCCTTAGCACATTGAGGGGGCGCCCCAAGCAAGCCTTGCATCTGGAAAGGCCAATTGCACTCCCTGGATTTTCCAGTTTCAAGATACAGTAAACTGTCGTTCTTTTTGCTTAAATCAGTTTAGATTTGTTTCCTAATACTTGCAATTGCCTGGGGATAAATCCCTGACTAAAACGCTGCTCCACCACATGGGTCACCCTGTTGAGGAATATAATAGCAATCTTGATATGTGGCAAGTCCACTCTTGCTTACTTATCCTTTCTCTGCTGCCTTTATATTGGATTGGCATTGCCTCAATAAGAGAATCTAACAGTTTCCTATTGCAATATTGGTGCAAATTCATTCATGCATTCATTCATTCATTCATTCATCCATCCACTCAACAAATGCTTACTGCTGCACCTACTATGTGCCAGGCACCCTATGCTGAGGATCATAATTGAACAAAAGAGGCAAACTTCTATCTTCATAAAGTTTACAACCTGGTGGGACGGAGCTGACCATAAATTAATCCATAAATAAAAAGGTAGACAATGTGAGAATGCTGGATAGCCACAGGTGCTCCAGAGAAAAGTAATGCAAGAAAGAGAATAGGAGAAAATGGATATGGAATACCTCGGTGTGGTTTGGCTTTGTTTCGTTGTTTTTTAAGTAGACGGTCAGGGCAGGCCTCATTAAGAAAGTGATATTTGCGCAAAGAACTGAAGAAAGTGAGTTTCCTACTGAGGAAGGAATGAGTCCAGAGTGAGAGGCAACTCAGTAGGGTGTGTGGCAGATTTTCCTCCCAGAAATTTAGTCTAGTTACAAAAAGGAGAAACTCCCACTGATGCCCCACTAGAACCTTCTGCGGCTAGCTCTCTGAAGGAACTGGACATGTTTGTTTTGTTTCACTGGACAAACAAGAATGGGAGTTAGGGATGCCTGTGAGTCTCACAAATCATTGTTATTTTCGGGCTGTGATGTGACTTGCTGACTAATTTTATAAAGCACCTGGAGCTCCTCAGGGCAAAGGTACTATGTCAACACCAACGTTAAACAAATAGCTATAATTGGCCAAACCCTCTGGTGGTGCAAGGCAGATAAAATATGTTCCCTCTTGGAAGTTCATGACGTCTGCCAGGTTTACCACTTAGCAACCTAGAATAAGCAAGAAAGAGGCAAAAGGTTTTGGAAAGCCTCTTACGCTATCATTGAATATGGCCTCCAAACTGCCACTGTGAAATCTTGAGTATTTAACAGCTAATAAAAACTGAATGTTTTGTTTTTTAATTTCATTATCACAACAAGGTATTGAATAACCATTTAGACATTATTCTTTATCATTTTCAGGGCAGTTTTATTATTAGCCAGATATAAAAGTAGAGGGACATCTATTAGACAGTAAAACAGAACCATTTTTCATCAATTTCTGAAGCACATAAAAGTCTCTATTTAGCAAAAAGACTCTTTCAAGCACAGCATCTGTTAGTTTCTCAGTGTGAATTTTGGTTAATAAACCTACCAAAAGCAAGAATGGTCTTTAGGATTCTAAATGGTAGATGGAATGTAAAATATATATATAATATATTTACAAGATTTCTTCTATTTCCTAAAAATCTATAAGGAAATGTACCCAATTTTAAAAGAACTCTTTACTCACCCTACCCCACCCCACACCAAAAAAAAAAAAAAAAAAGCATTTGCAAGACAGAAAGCGAAATTGGACAATTTATAAACCAACATCTGGATTTGAATTTTAACTAAAGCAAGAGATAGCTCAGGGGAAACTTGGTTTTACTCTATTAACTTCAAAGTTCAATACAAAAATCACAAATATTAACCATTCTCTCAAGGGTATTAACCATCATTGCTCTTGGAATTATGAGGCATTTTTGCTGAACAAGACTTTAGATTTAATCTAGTATGACTCCTTTACTTCACAAATGAAAAGACTAAGTCTCAGAGAGGTCACTTAGCTAGGAAAATAAAAATCAACCATATACCCTTGAGCCACAGCTACTGTCAGTATTTTGGGATATCCTTCCAGATGTTTTCCTATGAATTAGTATATAAATATTTCTAATTTTAAAAAATGGGCTATTTTATACATTGTTTATAACTTTTTTTCATTTAACAGATCAAGGATATCTACCATGTCAGAAATTATTCCTGTACATCAGTATTCATCATGTAGATTTATACTGGTATATTGTTGGATATTTGGCTTGTTTTCAATTTTTTATTATTTTTCAATAATAAACTATGATGTGCTTAATCTTTTCACACATTCTTAATTATTTACTTTGGATAAATTCTTAGAAGTGGAAGTGATGGTTCACAGAGTACAAAAACTCCTTTTTATTAAGTCTCTTCACAATTATTATTGAATTACCTCCTAGAAAGGCTATTCAAATTTTCACTCTCACTGAGTGAGTCAGAATACCCCAACTTGATTCAATATTTGGTGCTATTCGCTTTATTTTTAAAATCTTTTTAACAATTCGACTGGTAAAAAATGTTGACCCATGGTTCTTCAATTTACCTTTCTTTGAAGTTGTGCTTTTATTCATGCTACTGGCTAATTACTTATTTTTCTTTTCTCATGAATTGATATGTTTGTTGATTTTTCTGTAAGGATGTTCATCTTTTTTCTATTGCTTTGTAAAGGCTTTTAAAACATGAAAGTAAATGCCCCTTTAGCAATGTTGGAAATATATTCCCTGCTTTATCATTTGCCTTTATATTTTATTTATGACATTTTTGATGTGCAGAAATATTTGATTTTTATGTATACATATCTATAAAACATTTCCTTCATATTTTTTGTCTCTGGCAATATAATCAGAAATATCTTCCCCACTTTTAAATTACCTAAATATTCACCTATATTTTATTTTAGCATTTTTGACTAAATTATTTTAGTTGTTATATTAATACAATCATTTATAATGTTATAAAATATTTTTATTTTGTAATTTAAATTGTATCCAATGTATATTTTTAGGTAAAGTGAAAGGAGGGATTCTAAGTTTACCTTAGTTTCTCAAATGATTAGCTGTTGCCTCAACATCATTTATTGAGCAACATACTTTTTCATTACTGAATAAAATACTACTTTAATTACATTATATCATGCATCTATATATCAATATATCAATCTATTTTCTCCCCATCTATCTGTCCTCGATCTATCTATCTATCTATCTATCTATCTATCTATCTATCTGAAATCTATATTCTTTCCAAATGGCCTATATCTAGTTCTTAGCCTGAACCACAGTTTTAGTTCTTACAGTTTTTATAACATGTCAATGTCTGAAGGGGCAAGTTCTCCATCCCCCACCCTCCACCCATTGTGCTTCTTTTCAAATTTTTCTTGATTTTATCATATGTTTATCCTATAACTGAACCTTTAAAACATTTTGACAAAATAAAAAATAAAGTCTCATTAGTATTGACTGACACTGAGTAAAATGTGGAGATTAATTGTTAGAATCCACATGTCATGATATTAAATAGGTTTTCCCATGGCATAGTGAATAAGCGTAACATTTGGAAACAGACTATAGAGATGCAATCCTAGCTTCAGCTCTCACAAGCTCTATGACCTTGGGCAAGTAGCTTAACATCTCTGAATCCTAGTCACCACATTTATAAAATTGTGATAACAGTAGCTACTTTATAGGAATCTCTGAAATTAATAAATGGGCTAATATGCAATGTGCAAGGCACTGTAATGCTTAATGTGTGAGATACATTATGAGGTCTCCAAGTTTTCTTCTTAGTTAAGACTTACTGTTTTCTTCATCAAAAAATCCTTTAGATTTCTTATCATTTTCATTCACAGGTAGATTATGTTTTGTGATTAGAATCTTGCGTTTAGAAAGGTGTTTTATTATTTTTCCATTACAATTTCTAACTGATTATTACTCTTTTATATAAAAGCAAAAGCTTTCCTTATTCTTATATATGTGATCACCTTAGTGAATGTTCACATTACTTCTAATAATTTTTCAAATAATTCCTCTGGCTACTGCAGATAAATATCCAAACAGATATAAAGCCACTTACCATTTTATATTATATTATAAAATAATTGTATTGACTAGAATTTCCCAATAATATTACAAAAAACAACAGTGCTTATAGTTAAGTTGTCTTTCATAGAAATGACTCACACTTAGAAATCGTTCGCCTATTGAGAAAGACGCCATAATTTTCTGCTGTTATTTCACTTGCATCATTTTTTTTCTTAATCATTAATGGATATTAATGTTTGATGAAATTCTATTCTGGAATCTGTTATTACAAACCTATTGCTCCCTCTTAACCTATTAATACAATGGATTATGTGAGCAGACCCCCCCACAATAAACCACATACACATTTACAGAATTGACCTTATTTGACATGTAGCATGAGTCTTTGAAGAAAATGCAGGATTTGACTTGCTAATATTGTACTTATGATTTTATCTCTTTATTTAATAGTAAGACTGGTTGTGGGTTTTGCTATTACAATTAGGTCTACTTCATATAATCAATTGTAAACTTGATTTCCTTTTCATGAACTCAAGAAAAAAATTTAAAATATTGTAACAACTTACTTCTTTAAAGCATGGAAATACTTCCTAAGAAATACTCTGGCCCAGTATCTTTTGAAGAACAATTTTGAAAATTTATAGTTTTGTAGAAAGGCATATTTTCATCAAGATTTTTTGCACATGTTATTATGTGATAACTAATAAAATTCTCCCCCTCTATGTCAATATATAGTAAATATATAATAATAAATAAATAAATAAATAAATGACTCATCCCTGTGTCTCTCCCTTCCTTCCACTCCTATATAATTTCACCAACTGTTAGGTTATAACTGCTGTCTCATTCTCTCTCACCACAGAAAACTGGAAAAGAAATCTTAGGAGGTGAGAAGTAGAGCATCCTCTCCCAAGTTTTCGCCATTGCCCAAGAAAAGCACTGTCATCTCATAGATGGGTCTCCATGCCGACAGTGTTCACCTCTGTGATCACTCTGCCCTAATCACCAGGGAATAATTTTCCACTTTCAGCTTTAAAAGAGTGAGCAGGGCTCCTTCCTCATAATCTAGCTAAGTGATTTAGTAGGTATTTCATGAAATTCTTAAATAGCAGTAAGATTTATAACAGAAACACTTCTCAACTATTTGTCTCAGGTCCTTCATCATGCCTCTAGATACAGGGAGTTCCTTTGAACTGCTTTCTGAAAGAACGTGTGCTTTTTCACATCTATAACATTTTGAGCAATATTTAAATAAATGCTTAGGGAGAGTTTTCAAATAAAAATTAAAAATATTTTTATGTCCCTAACTGAAAAAGATGAACTGATCATGCCAAACTACACTTAAGATGTCAGAAACCAGTGTTTCCTACAATTACTTAAAAAAGAAAAGGCAAGGCAAGCATTACAAAGTGAAACCTGGAGGAACCAAAGCTTCTAAAACAATGAAACCTTCCCTCCAGCAGATCCTCATGTTATTTATTGAGTTTATAATGAATCAAGGAAATTATGGAATATAATAATGGCTATGGTTTCTTGAACACTTATTGTATGGCCTGGCATTAAGCTGAATATTTATTCACCCTGACAACCCTAAAGCGGGAGAGCAAAGGAGAGCTGGCATTACTGTACACCTTGTATATGCCAGCTACCAGGATGGATTATTTCATAGGAACCATCTCATTTCATTTTTGCAACCATCTTTCAGAGTAGCTATTATTGTCCTGATTTTGGAGATGAGAAAACTTAATCTCAGATCCCAAGTCCATAGATCTAATAGGTGACAATAAGGCCAGGGTCCATGTTATTTAGATTGTACCACTGTTTCCAGTTTGGCTCAACAATATTTCAAATGAGAATAATAGCTTACATTTTGCTAGTTGCTTAGAATGTATCGGGTACATTCTAAGTACTTTAATGTGTCATCTTCTCTTTGAATCTTCACAACAACCTTGTATGATAAGTACCATTATTATCACTGCCCCCTTACTTTATAGGGGAGAAAACTGAGGCTGACAGAGGTTGACCTGTCCATGGTCAGGAGCTGGCGAGTTACAAGGACAGGATATGCCTGCAGACTAATTCCAGACATTTAGCTTTTAATCACTATATGCTCAGAAATGTCTACCATGAAAAGAAAGATGGCTAAATTTGGGAAATGATATCTGTAGCAGTTTGATATTATTGATGAATTCCAAAAAGTAATATTGGATTATGTTTGTACACTGGTCTTTTCCTCTGGGCATATGAGAGTGTATTGGATTCAGAGGTTTTACTTTTACTTGATTAAATGATGATTAGGACTTTGATTGGGCCATGTCAGTAGGGCGTTGAGTTCCCACCCCTTGGTGGGTGGGGATTCATAGATAAAAGACATGGCAAAGGACAGAGTTAGAGTTCTGATGTGGAGTTTTAATGCTGGAGCCCAGGGAAGTAAGCTCGCAGAGGAGCTTGGTGGTGAGGAAGGAGAGAAGGCCCCTGGAAAAGAGACAGCTGTTGGGGGGATAGTCTACAGCTGGCCTGTGGACTGAAGCAAGCCTGAACCCAGAGAGAAACAAGCCCTGGGAGGAAAGGAACCCAGGAAGCCTGAACTCTTGGCAGGTGTCTGCAGCCAACTTGCTCCAACATATGGCAACAAACGTTAGTGAGGGAAGTAACTTATGCTTTATGGCCTGGTAACTGTAAGTTTCTACCCCCAAATAAATACCCTTTTATGAATGCCAACAGATTTCTGGTGATTTGCATCGGCACCCCTTTGCCTGACTAATACAATATCTATAAGGAAAATCTAAAGACTTGTCAAAAGACATTATTATCACTTGTTCGGCACTAGTGATTTCTGAGCAACAGCTTCATTAAAATGTGACAATCTGTGCTCCATGGGACCTTTGTGACATCAAGATAATTGCTGGAGGAAGTGGATTAGTCCTACCTGGGGTGACTAGATAGCTCAGGTTCCCTAATTTTTCCAAACTTATCCTAATGCTTTATACACTTTCTGGATAGTGAGTTTATGAACCCTTTCCTTGATCAACAGTAAAAAAAAAACTCAATTAGCTTTTTAAAGGATATAGTGTAGAAAAAATGCTATTTCCTCACTTTTCTAACTATCTTTAGTTTCTTTTGTGGGGCAGTGAATGTCACATTAAACTGCTAGAGGCCTGCACACCTGAGATAGAGTAACTCTTAAGCCCCTGGAAGAATTGAGATTTAATTCCTAACCTTTATATTGTCCTGAAGTTCTCTCTCATTCTCTCTATATTTATTTAGGACACACTATGTGCCACTGTACTAAGGCTTCTTATTAACAAGCACAACAATCCCATGAGAGAAATACTTTAGTATCCAAATATTAGAGCAGAGAGAAGTGAGATGGAGAGAGGTTAAGTGCCTTGTACATGGTCTCGCCCATGTCTGGGCAATTCTGCTTTGCTGGGTAAAGACACTGGCTTTATTGCACTCATTGTCCTCTATCCAAATACTGCCCCATGAGAAAATACATTTCAGGCTTGGGTTCAAAGCAAACCTTGTCTTTTCTAAGAAATGGATGTTGTTTTCTTCTCATCAATCATTTTCTCTTCTTTCCTGCTAACTTTGGCTACAAGGAGATAGATTTCCTTCCAAGGAAACGCAATGACACTTACTATTGCAATACCCGGTTTTCTCTTCAACCAATTTTCCCTATTTAAAATTCCTAACTAAAAGAACAACTTTGTTACCTTTTTACTTTCTGTAAGATATTGCAAATCCCTTTTTAAATGGGCAGGGCATGTATAAATGGAGTGGGGGGAGAGAGGGAGGAAATCAAACAGGCAAATATATAAAATAAACTGCCATTTTTATATTTAGAAGGATTTGATTTCTAACAAATAAGGCTTTAATAAAATTATAGGGAATAACAGTCTCTACAAATTCTTTCTCTCAGTAAGTCTTGTCAAATAACATAAGGAATAAGGGTGGAGTGCTGAAAAAACGAACCTCTTTGCAGACAGAATTCTCTGATCTAAGCCTCCTGTTTCACAACTACTCAATGTTCCCCAAGAGTCAAACCAAAATCACAACGATTTTTTTAAGCTTGTCTTCAATATGGACTATTCTAAATTCCAACAGTATAGGGTTGTAATTTATACTTTTATTTCTATCATCCTTTAGAGTCTCTACTTCAAAATTATAAGCAGTGTTATAATAACTACTAAAAGTACACTTGCTCTGATTTTACATAAATTGACAATTTATCTTATCTTTCTCATCCCATCTAAATTGATGGGTACTTATTTCAATGCTCTCACATGGTAGGTCTTTAGTATCTTTACATGCCAGCCACTGCCACCATTAGTGACTGGCTAGTCCTCTAAAAGCCATGGAGTCTCGAGCAGGGCTGAAGATTACAACCAGCCTTTCTTACTTTGTTAGATGTTTAAAATGCAATTTTTTAAGCAGATTTACGTCAATTCATATATGAACTGCGAGTTAATGTATTTTACACTATCATAGTGGTGTACCCTTCTTTTAGTTGCTGACATCCTGAGAGAACATTTTATTTAATTAAAGAATGAGCTAAAATAGCACTGTGGAAATAAAATAAACACTGAAGCCACACAGTTCTAAACACAAATCAGCATTGTTATATTTGCAAGGAAATCATCTAAAGGGAAGAAGCTGACAGGGGAAAATGAAAACCTATGGAAAGAAAGAATCCAGAAGTATTTGACTTCAGCTCTTCTGGTTGGAAAGGTCTAGCTGCAGGGCGATCTCTCATTAACATCCCCCTTATTTATAAAATGATGTACATTTGATATACAATATTACTGGAGGCCCTAAAGAGCATATACATGGCTGTGTAGGGACCAGAAACTTTAGTAATACTAATGAACAATGAATATTTTCATATTTACTACAAGAGAATTTATCCACTTGTTCTTCCTACAAATAATTATTGATTATCTACTGTATGCCACATTTTATTCTAGGTACTGGGGTTACAACAGGAAACAAAACAGGCCAAACTTCTTTTCACACCATAAACAAAAATTAACTCAAAATTAATCAAAGACCTAAACATAAAAATCAGGACTATAAAACTCCTGGAAGAAAATGTAGGGAAGCATCTTAAAGATCTTATGGTAAACAATTGTTTCATAGACATTACACCCAAAGCACAACCAATGAAAGAAAAAAATAGGTAAATGCAACCTCCTCAATGTTAAAAAGTTTTATGTATCAAAGAACTTTGTTAAGAAAGTGTAAAGACAATCTACACAATGAGAGAAAATATTTGGGGGGGCCGGCTGGATAGCTCAGTGGATAGAGCACCGGCATACCACATGGGAGGCCCCGGGTTCGGTTCCTGGGACCTCTCCTAGCGGGCAGACCGCCTTGAGAATGGCAAGCCGCCATGGGCGGGCCAGAGCCGCCTTGGGCAGGGCAAAAA
>PVKH010003930.1:0-24131 GCA_004027955.1 Chaetophractus vellerosus
ATGCCATTACGGTGAAATCTCTAAATCTCCAGACTTTTAACTCTCTGAATTGCTACCCCCTCAAGTTCATGGGATCATTATTTGCCTCTTCAACCTCTCTGCCATGAACACCCACTCAGATGGACTCCCTCCCAAGTACACAGAACTATAAGCTTCTCTCTGGGAGCTAAGAGAGAGATCGACATGGTATGATAGGTTGTGAGTGTTTCCATTGGGATCTTCCTAGAATCCTAAGCTCTAACTTAAAGTGTACTATAAAATAGAACTTCAGGTACATCCTGAGACAAACTTTCGTAGGCTTACCTAGGACTATTACCACTATCTAAGATGTTATTTCACAGTTTAATTCATTTTGTGTTGTAAATAAAAAAGATTGTAAGAAATCATGTTGAACCAAACCTGTTCATAAGAGGATGCTGATAGAAAAGAAAGTCAGAACAAAATGTAAAAGATGCCTTGATTACCTTCTGTGTTATATGTATTCCATTTATTGTTTCCATTGGGAAAAATGAATATTAAATGAAATATAGAGGAATTTAGAATAGATTTTGCTTTTTCAGAATAAAAGAGAAAAATATCTTATTTTCCTGTGTTGGACCAGGGATTTATCTCTACTCATAGTAGCATTATCTGTTTCACATGTTAAGATGTTATTTTTAATGAAGAAAACAATGAAGCAATTATAATTATAAATTCTAAATAAAACATTTATTCTAATCATCATTTGAATACAAATAAAAATGCAATTTCAAGATATAATTAAATATAATAAGAGCAGTACATTTATGAAATACCAAATGACATACACACCCTTGAGTAATATTTGCATATTTTAAGATATGATTTTAACCATGTACAATTGATATAATTTCTATTTATAATTAAATAGGCTCTTTAAAATATCAACACTATAAAGGTGGCATAATCAAAGAGCCCTTCATTTTGTACATTAATGTAATCAATCCATGGAAATTTGAATTTGGAATAAAAATCTCACCTGTGTTAATCTAATGTACATAGCACACATGGCACCTGTTTGCAACATATTGCTGAAAAACATTATATAGTAATGAATGTGTAAGTAAATGAGAAAGCAGTATATGATTAAGAGTAAACTATTCTGTACAAAGTGTATATTATGGCAATAACATATTGAGGCGGATTTTCATCTAAGTATAGCAGGGAATCGGAAAGGTGTATTTTCATAACAGTAGAGGCAATGTTAGTGATATGGTTGTGGAAATGAGAATGACATAGCAGAGATGATTTCTAGCAGTGCTCAGCTCTTCCCCTTTTGATAAACAAAGTAAGTGCTCGATGGTTACATCTTTCTCTCTCTCTCTCTTTCTATCTATACATCCATTCATCCATTTCTATCATCTCTTTTAGCAACAAGATTGGGATTTCTTGGTAGGCACACAATCAGGCATTTGTTTAGTGCCATAGCCTTTTACTTTGCAAGTTGGAAAGAGAATGTTCAGCAGCATTCAATTTATTTTAGTGTTGGCTTAGTTCTGGGTTAATGGTGAACAAAGCACAGTCCCTGCTTTCATGGAGCCTACAGTCTAGCGGGGGAGAGCAGGGGAGCATATACATAAATATGCAATTGCAATGCACTATGGTAAGTACAATGTCAGAGGGAAGAATCATATGATAGGGGAAGACACAAAAGAAGCACCTAACCCAAGCTTGGGAGTGAGGGCCAGGGGTCACATTTGACTTTTCAGAGTTAAGAAGCAAAACTAAACAAAAATTACATTAATTAATTAATATATTCAAATGTAAAAGCAAAGAGCCACTTTCTGTCTCATCTGTTCACTCATTTATTTACCTGACTTTCTAGTTTCAACCTGTGCTGCTGTTGAGTTCCGCTGTGCAGATGGGACTTGCCTTCCAAGATCAGCACGATGCAACCAGAACATAGACTGTGCAGATGCCTCTGATGAAAAGAGCTGCAGTAAGATATCCCACCACCATTTGTTTGTTCATTCCCGGGAACCTTTGGCATTGCATTGAATCCTGTCCAACTTTTCATTGAACCTCACCCAGAATTGATATGTAATTGACCCCTGTTGTATAGGATAATTGCACGTATACTTTTTCAAATGAAGTCAACTCTCCTTGTATCTATGACCTACAAAGAAGGCTCATAAGCTTTGTAAATGAGGTGATTTTCATTTTTCTCTTTATCTCCTTCTAGATAATACAGACTGCACACATTTCTATAAACTTGGAGTTAAAACCACAGGGTTCATAAAATGTAATTCTACCTCACTGTGTGTTCTGCCAACCTGGATATGTGATGGGTCTAATGACTGTGGAGACTATTCAGATGAATTAAAGTGCCCAGGTAACTCCAGAAAGAGAAACGGTTGTTGCCTTGAAGTGTGAGAGACAGTCATGTACAATTAATTTATTAATTTTTATTCTTGACATTCAGTGGTTAATATTAAAATTTAAATAATGTAGAAAACTTAAATGTAATCATCCTGTTTTAGACAGGCCACTTGAACTTATTTAGTGATTTAAGAAATGATACTCAAGGAATCTGTCCTGTATTTGGATGTTTCCTTTTTCATGCTCAATTCATCCTTAATTCTTTTTTAAGTTGGTGATTAATTCTTTAAAATGTGTAATCTAGAAGGCTTCAACAGAAATATTACATTCCTAAAAATAAGTATTTATAGACTAAAAGAGAGTCTATGTTTCCTACCACTGGCTTTGATTGAGGCTATCATACAGCTTGTGTTTTATCTTATACCATTTGATACAGTTTACAGCATCTTTTGGGTAATAATTATTATTCTTATTGGAGCAAAGATCGAATATTTATATCTGATTATTAACCATCTTTATTTACATAAGCTCTGAAAAGTGTTGCCTCTGATCTTAGGAGAATTACTTCCATGAAAAGATCATGGCCCTGTTTGTGTTTAAGTTTTTGAGGAAAGTGAAATAAAAATAAACAAATCACTAAAAGAAACTGTTAAATGAGTATAATTATTAGTATAACTCAAAGTAGATATGCTATATAGAAATTTTTTTCTTTATTTTTAAAAAGTTTTAGATTACATAAATGTCCCATCTAAAATATGGGGTTTCTCATATAATTCAACCCCACCCCCTCTGACATTTTTCCCTATTAATAACATCTTTCATTAGTATGGTACATTTGTTACAATGGATTAACAAATACTGAAGCATTGCTACTAATCATGGTCTATAGTTTACATTATGGTTTATACTTTGCTCTGTACAATTTTACAGGTTTTGACAAAATGTATCCGTCACTGCAATAGTATACAGAACAATTCCAATGTCCCCAAAATGCCCAGTATTACAACTATTCTTCCCTCACCCTCCCCTCGGAACCTCTGGTGACTACTGTCTTTATATCAATGATACAAGTTCTTCCATTACTAAAATAATAATAAGTCTACTTTGGTTCATAGTTGCATTCCCCCCTTATGTTTGTTCATTCCTTAATGAGGCTTTGGGGATGGTGATGCCCACGCTGTTTCTGATTGAGAGGGGGCTTAGTTCCCATGGGGCAGATGGATGGAACTGTCTTGCTTGCAGTTGTAGATAACTCTGTTTTTTGGGATGGAAATTGTCCCTCATCATCATTTTATTGATGAACTGGAGAGTGGGTGTTGGCTGCAACTCTACTGAGAGTCAGGGCTCAA
This sequence comes from Chaetophractus vellerosus, assembly GCA_004027955.1. Lineage (NCBI taxonomy): Eukaryota > Metazoa > Chordata > Mammalia > Cingulata > Chlamyphoridae > Chaetophractus > Chaetophractus vellerosus. Next base: position 3,687 of record PVKH010003930.1, read on the forward strand.
CTGGCATAGGAACAGATCTAAGATTTAAGTCTCTGGTGACATATATTTAACAGGCATAATGATAATTATAGGTTCAAATTAAAGTGGCAGAAGAACCATGTGTAAGAAAATTGTAGAAGAGACTAACTTTGTAACATTGGAGAAGATAGGCTAACATATATTCCAGGGTAAGGCCCACTGATTGGGTACCGATTTCCTGGGGTTGTCTGCCCTGCCTATAGTATCTAGATGTCTCTAGAGCCCTCAAGACCACCCTGCTTGAGGCACTGTTTACTATGGCAGTCAGTGAGATCCTCCTGAGATGTACATATGTTTAACCACTGGAATGACCTCCCCACTCACTTTGAAATCTCTTGGCCATAAAAGCTAATTTGTATTTAATATTTTCCCCTTATGGTCAAGGTATTTTACCAAATGCATTGCAAGTTGGTGCTCGTTAATAATTCCTCGGTGCCTGGGAGGCCCATCCCCAGGAGTCATGCCCCATGCCTGGGGGAAGGCAGTGAGCTTATCTGCTGAGTTTGGCTTAGGGAGAGGCCACATTTGAGTAACAAGGAGGCTTTCAGGAGGTAAATCTTAGGCAACATATAATACTAGGCTAAGTTTCAATTTTATGAAAATAAGTACAAGCATTAATATCAGGGGCCTACCATATTATCTGTCCTCTTTCACTAGGCACTGCCCATGTACTCTAGAGAATCCTGTCACTCTAGTAAAGAATGTAGCAGGACTCCCCAGGATGGCAGTTTAATATTTTGTTGGTTATTGTGTGGGTCTCCAACCACTGAGGTAACACCCGTGACTTCATGAACACATTCATATTCCATAGAGACATGCCCCGGGTGCATCCTTCCCCACAAATACCCCCACCACTGATAGCCTGCAACAGTTATCCACCCCTGCCATAGCTATAATTTCTATCATCCAAAACCTCCACCAAAACAAAGCCAAAATATAAAACTCCCTGCATTGTGCCTGTTATCACTGTAATCTGTTAATATTCTATATAAGAAATTATTAAATTTGGTCTTATACTGCCATTTCTCTCTCCCCATCCTGCTGCTATATTCACTTTTTCCACATTTAGTTAATGTGCAATAAATTTTTGAAATATTTTAAGAAATTATATTCATGGCTATTCTGTGCACCAACTTATACACACACACAGAGTCATATACATCCTCCTACGAAGAACTGACATTCCTAAATTTTCTTATTACGGATATGAAATTAAGACTATTTTCAACCCAAATATGACTCTTTGTCTTAGGACTATCCACTTTATAGTTACCTCAGGTATTTTACTTTATTTTTATTAACAAAAATTTCATGCTATTTAGATTTAACCAGTTTTTCAATGAGTGTGCTCTTTTGGTTTTGGAACCAATCTAGGTTGCTACATTGCATTTGGTTTCCATGTCTCCCTAGTCTCCTCTGTTCTGTGGCAGTTTTTCTTTGTTTTCATGACCTTGAAATTCTCAGCTGCACCTTACATTTAAGTTTGCTTGTTATTCATCTCTAACAATTCCAGGAGTATCACTGTTTTGCTATCTACCTATATTGCAGAAGTCTATGAGTAATTTAAATTCTTTAACATGACATTACATTCTATATTTCATCACAGGTCAAAACAGACACAAATGTGAAGAAAATTATTTTGGTTGTCCTAGCGGAAGATGCATTTTGAACACCTGGATATGCGATGGTCAGAATGATTGTGAGGATGGACTTGATGAAGTCCATTGTGGTGAGGCATTTTATATCTTGCTTTGAGTCTTATAAAACTTATGATTTATATGCTGATGTTCTCTTATAGAGGGTCTTTAAACAAAATATTAACTGATTTTAACATCATTTTTCATTTTTATCAAATAATAAAGAAGATAAAAATTAAAATGACACAGTAAAACATATAATGATGAATAATCTGTTGCCCCAGCACTTTCTTATAGCCTTTTCTGTTTTTGTTATTTGAGGGATTACCTCCATTGATCTAAATGATATACCTTTATTTCCTGATTTATTAACTTTAGATGGGATCTACTGCATTTACTTTCTGCTATGAAAATAAGGATTTGGCTCATATGCCTCATTATCTTCCCACTCTCTGTTGTCAGTTATAATTCTAAAACTTTCTATTACTCTATGCATAGCTTTAAATATATTTACACTTCTATGTCTTCAAATTCTTGCCCCTCATGCCCTACCTCATAATTTCTATAAATGTGCACATTTAATTTTACATTGCCAAGGTAAGGAAGCATTTTTGTAATTCCTTTCATAAAATGTAAGAGATTTTCTATTTCCAGGCCAAAAAATCTTCCTAAAGGAAAACAAAGCATACATTCACTATTCTCTTTTAACACAAATAATATATACAATGGTGAGTAGACAGAGTTGAAAAAAGATTGAAAATGGATCTTCTGTGAAATGTCAAACTCTCCTACAAGTAAATGTCATCGTGAAATGTGAAGGTGCATTTTGTTTGATTAAGATGCTATATATCTTTACATTAGAGCCAGATTCTGAGCAAGACTAGCAGGAAACTTTAAAAATAGTTTATGGGGATTCATAATTTCTGGTTAGGGAGCCATTATATGATGGTCTATTCTTCAATTTAATTTCTCCAGGCTTCAGTTTTTCTAAATTCTCTTTTCACAAGCTCTCTAGTTGAGGATTTTAAATAAAGATGCAAAGTTTTTCCATAGTTTGTGAACTAAAACCAAATTCCTTACAGTTATTTATATTTTGATCACTTTCATTTCATTTCATTTGAGAAGATTTTATTTGTGGATGTTTCCTAGTGATAAATATACTGGGTAGTAGGGAAAGCTTGGCGTGGAGGAAAGAAATCACAAAATTAACTGAAAATAAATGGATTGTACTATTATAAACACTTCACTTGGAAATAAAATACCAGCCATCATGCCCATGAATTTGGATCTTATTAGTCAAGTATGACAAACAAAGCCAAGTATTTCCAAGGGAGAGACACAAATACATCAACATGTTAAGTAAGTGTAGGTACTAAACTGCTTGTTTGGTCATCAAGCTAAAACCTCCCTTTGTCACCTTTAAAATCTTTAAAATCACTTTTGGCCAAATATAAAACAGCCAATCTACACTTTGCCAAGCAATTATATTTGCCAGCCAGTCTACTATATTGTGACCCTGCCTCATAATTGTCCTTAGATGGTCTCTACTAATTTTTATCTTTTGTACTTAAAACAAGTTTTTTGTTTGTTTGTTTTCTAGACTCCTCTTGTTCTTGGAACCAATTTGCTTGTTCTGCACAAAAATGTATTTCTAAACACTGGATTTGTGATGGTGAGGATGATTGTGGAGATGGATTAGATGAAAGTGATAGCATTTGTGGTGAGTTGCGTTTCTTTTGTGTACTCAGTCTGTAGGCATATAATACATATGTTCTATCATGTTAAGAGTATACACACAAGTTTATTTTCTACTTTTTAAAACTTAACATTTAAGTTTAGAAACATTTCCATGTAGCTGTTTTTATTATTTTCATGGTAACCTATTATTCTGATATTTTGATATATGCAAGTATTATTCTATATTCATGATTTTTTTCCTGATTATTGCTGCAGTGAAGGTCTTTGTACATTTTATTTCTAGTTTTCAATGACTTCCTTGGAATAAATTGCGATGTTTAATATTATAAATGGCTGAACAGTTTTTCATGACTCTTGATGGTTATTGCCAAGTTGCCCTCCAAAAGTATTATACTAATTTGTAGTGCCACAAGCCACATGTTCTGTCTTTATGTTTAAAATGGTCATTATTATTGAATTGCTTTAAATGGGAAGTTAAGAAATGAAGCTATTTTATATGATTTAAAAATGTACATTAAAATTCAGCTTTATAGGAATAGGGGTAATAGTGTAAAAGTTCTACATTTATCTATGATATTTCAACTACAAAGCCAGAATAATTGCTTTTTAATCATCACAAACATTTTATTTTTAATTTAAATGGCATTTTTTTACTCTATTTCCTACAGGGCAAAATAAGGAAGCATCCTAATCTCAATGGAATGATTAAAATAGGCCAAACACTCTACTAAAGTTATTTATTTGCCTATCTGTCTCTATTTATCTAACTGTCTGTCTATCTATCTATCTATCTATCTACCTATATCTATCTGGTCTGTTTCTATATATATTTGTCTCTTCTTGTAGCTATATATTCTTCACTCATTACATCAGCCCTGTTTGGTAGCTGTTGTCTTCCTCATTTTAGAGAATAAATGCTCTGAGTCACAGAATAAGGTACACATGCAGAGTTAAGTACACTTAACACCTCTTTTAAATTTCAGAGGTTGCAGCCAGCTTTTAGATAATTTCCGTGGGTATCATTTTATAGTACTAATCTAAATTTAAGTTCTTTGTAAAAGAAAGAAGATCGGAGATATCCTCTGACAGCAGGCAATTTATAATTTTGTATTAAATCCATTCAAAATCTAATTTTTATTTACTCAGCTGAAACAAATTAGAGTTATACAACAGATAAAAGCTAAATATAGAAATATCACTATCAAAAAGCACTTGAAAGGAAAAAAAGTAATCAGTTGGGTGACTGGTCAGTCTTCTACCACTTTGTTTCTCTTGCTATCACATCTTGCTTTAATTTTATGAAAGGATTACCTGTTTACAAAGGCTTGAGCATGTTTCTAATCTCTAAAACCAGTTTGCTTTTGACTCTTTGGTTAGTTCTATGCTATAGGACTCTATTCACACCTCTGAGCTTTCTTAGCAGACAGAGTATGATAGAATGGGCAAAGGCTCTTCATTTACAGAGTTGAGTTCTTGCACATCTGCATTTTCCAGCTGTGTGACCATGGGCATGTTTATTTTCTTGCCCATATTTTCTACCTATAAAAGGGGTTCAATAAGATCATCTTTTGTAACTGTTATGATTGTATAACATTGTGTTAGTCAGCCAAAGGGGTGCTGATGCAGAGTACCAGAAATATGTTGGTTTTTATAAAGGGTATTTATTTGGGGTAGAAGCTTATAGTTACCAGGCCATAAAGCATAAGTTACTTCCCTCACCAAAGTCTGTCACCACGTATTGGAGCAGGAAGGCTGCTGATGTCTGCCAAGAGTTCGGGCTTCCTGGGTTCCTCTCTTCCTGGGGCTTTTTTCTCTCCAGTTGAGCTGCCCTGCTCTCTCCAGAAGGCCAACTGTAGACTTTCAGGCAAACTGCTCTGTCTCTCTCCCTGAGACTCAATTCTCTCTGGGCTCAGCTGCTCTGCTCCTCTGTGTGATTACTTCCCGGGCTCCAGCTCAAAACTCCAACCTCCCTTCTCTGCAGTGCGGTTTCTCTGATGGGGCCCAAACAAAGCTTATCATTATTTAATCAAGTAAAAGTAAAACCTCTGAATCCAATACACTCTAACACTCCCAGAGGAAAAGAGTAGTTTACAAACATAATCCAATATTTCTTTTTGGAATTCACCAGTAATATTAAACTACTACAACCATGAACTAGGTATAGTATATTAATGAGAGGAGTCCCAACCTCTTTTGTTCTATTTCTTCTGTCCCCGTTTTTATTGGTCATGTGTATACCTATCAGTGACCTGATAAAATGCTCTTTACAAAAGGATTAAAATGCAATAAACATGTGTTTATCAACTGTCAAAACACCAAGTCTACTTAATTTAATTACAGGCTGTATTTTATATACTAACTACCAAGCTGCAGACACACACCCACAAATACTGCTTTAGACCCAACATTAGTCAATAAACTGAACCTAATAATTTAGAATTGAAAAGGAACCTTATAAATAACTTATTTCAACAGTTCTCAACCTTCAGTGTACAAAATATCCTACTCAGAGGCTTGTTAAAAATGTAGAATCAATCCCTATCCCTGCCCCAAATATTCTTATTTGGGGCGTAAACATAATTTCTGCATAAACACTTAGTGGATGCTTGGGTATTTGAGTATTACACATTGAAAAACATAATCTAGTCTACCTCCATCATTTAATAGATAAAGAAAATGAAACAGAGGTTCATAAATTTGCCTGATAAAGCTAATTAGTAATGATAGAACTAGGATCAGAATTTAAGTTTACTAAATTCTCAATCGGATAGTGGATTTTACCAGGCATATCCTATATCTGAGTAGATGCACAGATGGTTCTGGTGGAATCCCTTCCACCTATTTTATCCATTGGGATTACTTTCCCTGAGGAGGGTGATATTTCTCCAGATGGCAGTAACTATGGAATGAAACCATGAGTTTTTTCCTTTGGCACATTTTCTTCCAATTGACTATAATGTTTTGGCATGTTCTTAACACAGAATCTGTTGAACACTATCAAGGGAACAGAAAATTAGCTGCACAGAGATTTATGTCATTTTATAGTTGGAAGGTATCTTAATAATTATCTAGACACACCCCATCATTTAATAGATGTAACAGATTTAACAGATAGGGAAACTCAGACGTTTTGTGTCTTCTCCAAGGTCACATAGAATTAGGTTCCTAATTGCCAAATCAGTGCTATTTCTATTATGCATACCTCAAGAACTAATCAGAGTGATAATAAGAAAGTAGGCAAGGATTTTCATATTTCTTAAAACCTCCTTGTTTCAATTAATACAATTTATTCTTAAGTCTGAGGCTAAATAATAAAAATATAGCAGAAATTAAAGCATTGAATTGAGAGTATAATAATGAAAATGACTCATTACTTTCTTATGACAAGCTTGAAAAGATAGATAATAAAGAGGAATAGGATAAAAACAATTTCTTTAAGAAGAGAACTGTATTATAAAAGGTATTCTTAGAAAAATTCATTTTTAAATGAAAGCAGCATTTATTTAAAAGATTTTTCTTAAGTTCTTTCAATAATAGATACATGCTAAACCCAATCTCTTTTAAAACACTGATCCTCAACCAAATGGGGACTTTTTCAGTCTTCATTTGCCATTCTATGCTCTAGGTTAAGGTATATGTAAGGGACACGCATGTATGTTGGAAAAGATCCATGGGGAATTCTACTTTGGCACTCCATGGCCACACATATTGAAAATACTGCATTTTCTGTACATGACATTCTATGGCTGAAAAGTAAGAAGCTGATAATCTAATTAAAGCATGTTGGCCATGCTTTATATATATGTATGTATATATGTATGTGTATATATATATATATATATATTCTCATTTCACTTCTCAGATAATATATATATATATGACTACCCTGTGCTCATATAAGGATAATTAAAGAGAAAGTGCCTATAACCCTGTAAACTTACAGCCAAAGACACTACGCACTTTTTTTTGCTTTATATATTTGAAAAACGTTATTATGCAGCTAAAGGAACATTGAAGTAGTAGAGCAGAGAAAAGCTAGGTCCTGTTGGCTAAATGTGTAAAAGCAAAGAGACCATGGACAAAGTTATTCTTTCCAGCAACACAAGGTGGAGAGTGGAAATAGCAATTGAGGTTAAGAGAAGATGCGTAAGAATCGGAAGGGTTTTGGACTCCCATCTTAACATTTGGCACCTTGGGCAAGTTGTGACATTGTGCAAGCTTCTCAGCTTCTATGAGTCTAAGTTTCTGTATCTGTGAAATTAGGCTAATAAAAGTTCTCCTGGATGGGGTATTGTGAGAATTAAATATGTCAATTTGTTAAGTGCTTAGCATATATTAAGCAATTAAAATGCTAGTATGATGATGATGATGATTATCCTCATTCAGTCTTTTGGAAATATTATCTTACTTTGTTCAATATTTTAAGACAATTCTATGCTCTCCTACATTTAACAAGGAAAGAAGACATTATTTTCTATCATGTAGCTTTAGGAAATTTAACACCAGCATTTAGGAGGAAATGCATTCTTAGAGGAACATGTGTGGTCATCCACAGGGGAAGGACAGAGTTAGGTGATAACAAATTACTTCAATTTCTTCCTTGTAAACAACATTCCTCTGCTTCTGCTCCCTCCTTTCCATAGAAAATGTAAATGATTGACCTTATCCAGTCACAGGCAATGATCTCATGGCCTTTCTTCTTTGGATTTCAGGTGCCATAACTTGCGCCAGCGACATGTTTAACTGCCAGGGCTCCCGTGCCTGTGTGCCCCGACACTGGCTTTGTGATGGGGAAAGGGACTGTCCAAATGGGAGTGATGAGCTCTCCACAGCAGGCTGCGGTATGAAAGCTCGCTGGGTCTCTTTGTCAAAGAAACGGCGGCATCCTCCAATGTTTTGTTCTCATAACATTTCACTATATCATCTTTTCCTTTATGTTGTCCGTCTTTGGACCTATAGATAGTATCAGATGTAATCAGGTAGGATGTTATTATCATGGAAGTTCAGCAAACCCGCTAACCATGGTTCAGCATTTCAAATATGCACAGTGGGATTACTCATTTAAAAACCATTCTGATGAACAATGATTTCTCATTTCACTTCTAAGCTAATGTTGCTATACTACGTGTGGGTGTGCTTGTATATGCAGGAGGTTTTGTGTGTGTGTCTACCTTTTCCCTTCACGAAAGCTTTTGGATTGCCTATTACAGATACTCTACAAATGGCTGCTATGATTCTAAAATACTACTGATCAGAAGGTCAGTAAACACCTATTAGTCCAAGGGTATTAACCCTTGGGTCAGGTAAAAATAATAGGGATATAGCTGAGCGAAACTATGGGATTAGAGGAACACCTTTGGAGGTCAGACAATCTACTAAGTTTCTGATTCTGAAGTCACCTCAGGAAACTTTCAGGAAATAACGCAATAAGGAAAATGTAGATGGATTCCTTGCATGATCCAGAACAATGAAGGGACCATTTGAATATAGATCCCAGGGTCACATAGAGAATCTGTTGGAACTGAGCAATTTATCAGAAACAGTGCTGTGGACTCTGCTAAAGTGAATTCTGCCAATCATCTATCTCTTCAATGGCCAATCTTTATGTCTCCAGAGCATTGTATTTGAAGCCATAATGCTGGTGTGTGAATGTGGGTGTGTTTATATGGGGGATAGTTAAAGCAGAGGAAAAATAAGAAAGCTTTGAGGTTGGCGTATTCACACAGAACGCATGCTTTTGTTGTAGAATAATTCACTTTGATCTTGAAAATGATATGTGTATCTGTGGAGGTCAACGGGGCCACTGAGGGCTACATAATAAAGGATTATGCATTTATTCAGGGATCCAGATGGTCCCAGTATGCTGTTGCTATTGTAGCAAGTTAACATTCTGGGAGTCATATTAACACTTTTGGACCACATGGGTACAATTAAGTAAATTATGCTAAAATACAGAAAATTGTTCTCAAGTGACTTGAAAGTGTTAATGCCAAATAAGTCACTGTTGCTCAGTGTTTTAAAGAATAATTCACATATTAGAATTGGCATAATTCACTGGAGTTACACAAACTGTCATACAGTTTGGTTAGAAGGACTATGAATAATTCTGGGTTTTAATTTGATTATAATGGGCATTAAAAAACTGCTCTTATGAGACTTCCACATAATTTTTGAAAATAAATTTGCTGAAAATAAATTATATGTGATTAAATTCAAAGAATCCTTTTGGTTTTACCTACTCCTGTCTCTATGCCAATCATTACTGAATTGAAAGCAGAGATTCCTGTCTTCATGGAGTCTGGGGTAGTCTGTGGGCAAGGGTTGATAGAAATATAAAATAATACTTATAATGTAATATTTTAAGGGTTAGAGTGACGCATTTAAAAGATACTAGGTCATCACCCAGAAATTTTATATTATTAAACTTAAAAGTCTCATGGAAAGATTTCAAGAAAAAGTGATAACTATCTTAGTCTTGAAGGACAAAAGAAAGAGAGAGGTGTTCTAGGTAGAAGAAAGTGGGTAAAATATGGTAGGGAGAGAAGGGAAGGTATCTAAATTTTCTCAAGTGCCTATTATTCATTATTTAATATGGTAGCTGCTTTTATTTACGGTATTGAATTCTCACAATATCTCAGTCAAGTGTTTTGGGGGATCTTCCAGAAATAATCATTATAGAAATATAAATAGCACCTAGAGTTAATTTATTTAAGTCCCTAACGTGAGCTGATCCTCTTCACATACCTTGTCTGGGCCTTGCAAGAAATTTGTCAGCTGTATATTATTATCCCTATTAAAAAGCAAACAAGCAGATGGCCCAAGAAGATAACTTCCTCAAGAATTCAAGTTTAAGTGGCAGAGTCACTTTCTGCCAAGGCCTTTCTCTATCCAGTGTATATATGGCAGATTCTTGACATTTGCCATCTTCCAAATCTTGAGTCTTACTGTGGGATTTACTCTTTAAATGTAAGAAAGGATTCTGAAAAATTTTAAATGACCCCTTCAAGCTTCTGATTACATGAGTATACTACTAAAAATTATTTCCTCTGCACAAGTTACCTTCTTTTGAACTTTCAGTGAACTCCTATTGCACATTTTGATCAACCTTTTTTACCCTAGTTAGGATACATGCTGGAGTTCTAACTTCATGAACTGGTATTACTAATTCTGTGTTCCACTTATTGTGGTGCTCATCACATCAAAGATCTTAACCTTTACCAAATTCACTACCTCTTTTTTAAGTGACCCCCAAATTTTATTTTCTTCTTAAGAAGATTAACTTTCTCTTGATTTCCTTTTCACTTCCACCATAAACTAATGAACACTTGGTTGTCTTTTCAGGGTCCTTCTTCACAAAGAGGCAAGGTTTTATCACTTTACTAGCATTACTACAAGCATGAGTAGAGGAAAAAGCACAGGCATATAATTATAGTTGAGTGATTTACTTTCTCACATGTGAAACTTTGATTCTTCCCCCTGAAATGTTATAAATTGCTATATGTCTGAAATTCCAGATTCTCTCTGGAATAGTTGAATTGATTAATATTAAAAATTTGAAATAAAATGTGATCTATACATACAATGGAATATAATTCAGCCATAAAATGAGTGAAATACTGATACATGTGATATCACATGGACAAACCTTAAAAACATCATGCAGAGTACAATAAGCTAGACACAAGTGAAGAAATATTGTGTGAGCTCACTGATTTGAAACAATTAGAATAAACAAATTCATAAGGTCAGGATCTAGAATATAGGTTACTAGGGGACAGGTTAGGGAATGGGAAGTTAAGGCTTAAAATGTATAGGTTTCTTATTTGGAAAGTTGGAAATGTTTTGGTAATGGGTGGTGTTTATGGTAGCACAACATTGTGAACATAATTAACAGCACTGAAATATTTATTTGAATGTTATTAAAAGGTAAAATGTTAGGTTGTATGTATGATAATAGAATTAAATTTTTTTAAAAATCTATGAACTACACTACCTAAATAGTGAACCCTAAGTTAAACTATGGGCTATAATTAATAGTACAATTATAAAAATGTGCTTTCATCAATCGTAACAAATGTTCCACTCCAATGTTTATTGTTAATAATAGGGTGGTATATGGGAATCCTGTATTTTATGCATGATCATTCTGTAAACCCACAACTTCTCTAATAAGGAAAAGCAAACAAAATTTTCAAATATATGTGTATTATATAAAATTATATTTATAGCTATGTATTTCTGATTCTATTTCTATTTACATAATAGATTATTTGCTTATCTGATATATTGACTATTGATCAAAGTTTATTTTCTGAATACCTATGAATTATTGGGCATAATGTCATACATACCCCACACTCCTAATATGGAGAAAAATACAATTTGTGCTCATCTAACTTTATTTTTCGTGATATCTTTTCTAGCTCCCAATAATACATGTGATGAAAATGCTTTCATGTGCCATAATAAAATATGCATTCCCAAGCAATTTGTTTGTGACCATGATGATGACTGTGGTGATGGTTCTGATGAGTCATTGCAATGTGGTGAGTATATTTAAGCTTTACTTTGAGGAGACCCTCCAGCTGAGTAATAGTTTCCAAATGATTCAGGCAGTTTATAAATACACTTAAAAAATAAACAAACTAGTCCTTAATGTCACGAAGGACTAGTAAATGACGTAATGCATAGATATACTGCATATAACCTCTTTAAGCTCTTGCGTAATTACAAATTTATTTGGAAATCATGCCAACCTGTTGTAGCATATTCTTATCGGTAACCATATTGGAAAACTATTTGTAAAAATGTCTTTGTTTTTAAGTACTTTAAGTACTTTGTACTATAGGTAATATATGGCTGACTAGTTCATTCTTACAGTCAAATCAAATATTTCAGAGGAAAAAATGAATTTGACTTCAGAATTATCATAAAAACTGTAGAGTTAACATTTTCTTTCACCATATCATTTTACACATGCACTGATTTGTTAAATTTACTGTTATTGTCATGATATGTTATACATATATTTTACATATATTGTCATGATATATTACAATATATAGTATATATGTTATTGTCATGATATATTGCAATATATTACATATATTGTCATGATATATGACATATATTTTACTTTGCCATTATGTAAAAGATATATATAATATACATTTTTTTACTGTTTATCTATAACTCATAAAGTTATAACATAAAATTATAACATAAGGTTAAAATTATAACACAAATTTCATGGTAAAAATCAGTATATTATGAATGGCCAGTTGCAATTGGAATACAATGTGAACCTAGTATTTATGTAACACATTTAAATGTATGTATAAATAAGTATAAAATTAAAAGTCTAGAGAAGGCAACATAATTAGTGCCCTCTTTTTTTCCTTCCTGTATAATGTCTATAGGTTTGGTCTTTGATGTGAATCTCTTTGAAGTTAATATATATCAGTTTTTATAATCATTTCACCATTACGTTACACCTTCAAGGTCACACATCAAGATGTAAATCTGAAGCAGAGTTATGGGTTTTGAATATCTCCCTTATACTAGACATTATAGATGAATGAGACAGAGGTCCTACTTGAAGAAATCACTGATACACTGGAAAATCAGAAGTACAATATAATATATTACATTGTCAGATGAGAATAAGAATCACAATACATGGGATCACAGTAGGGAAAATAATTCTCGAGGAATGCACAGAAGAATTGCAGCAGGAATATCAGTCAGAGGAAATAGTGTTTAGATGCTAGAGAGCATGACACAGTGGTTAAGAGCATGGCCTCCAGAGCCAGATGACCTGAGTCCAACTCCTACTTCTGCCGCTTATGAGACGTGTGGCCTTGGGAAAGGTAACTGTGCCTCAGCTTCCTTGTCTGTAAAATATAACAGTGCTTTATTCTTAGTGCTGAGAGGATTAAATGTTAATATTTGCAAAGCACTCAGAGCAGTTCCTGGCAATTAGTAAATTCTAAATGTGCCTGAAAAATCAATAAACAGCAAGAAGATGTGTATACTGACATGGTTGAGGAAGAGCAGTTAGGTAAATTGACTGAGGTAAGTTGAAAGTGGAAAGGTAGGTTGAAGCTAGGTTCTGAAGAGCCTGCAATACAATCTTAAAGAATTTGATTTTTATTCTTTTGGCTTTCAGAGACCATCACACATTTTGAAATGGGGGAATAGCATGGCCAAATTTATGAGTTACAACTATCTTGGTGAGCAGAGTGGAAGAAATATTTACCATGGGGGATGATAGGATAAAAGAAAAACAAACTAGCTAGGAGGTTATTGTGATAGTTCTGGTGATTAATGATGTAGTTTTAAACCAGGACAGGAACAATGGAATAGATAATAGGAGAATGTACAGAATGGGTCAGCATTTATTTACAGTTAGATTTGGAGGACCAAGGGGGATTTCTAGATTGAAGACCTGGAGGATGGTATATCTATTAATGAGCATTGAAACACAGGCAGGTAAAGCCCAGTTTTGCTGATGCAGAAGAGATATGTAATAAAGAATTTATTTTAGACCGCTTGAATATGAAGTATTAATCAGACAATCATTTGAAGCTACATAATGAGAATTGGGAATTTATTTCTAGGGTTAAGTAGTATTAAATTGGAGGCCATCCGCATAAATGTAATATTCAAGCTAAGACAAATAATGAGACTATTCATGAAAAAAACAATGTACAATGGAAAAGGGGGAAATAATGGCGTAAGGATTGAAGTTAGAAATTGACCTGGAACATTTTAAAGTGGAACAGGAAAGGATGTTGTACAGAAAATGGGGAAAAGGGAACAGTAAAATCAAAGTTAAAAAGAAGCCTGGAAGAAGGGTTATAAATATTAAGCCAGAAAACTATTTTGAAGATATTGTGGTCAACAGCACCAAATGCTGCAGAAAAGCGACATAGAAAGGGGTCCGAGACACCTTGGAATCTGACATTTAGTATTTGTTATCAAAAAAGGAATTATAGTACAGTTCTGTCACTTATAAGATTTGTGACCTTGGGAAAGTTAAGTGTGCCTCAGTTTCCTTATCTGTAAAATATGTACATCAGTGCTTTATGCATAGTGCTGAGAGGATTAAATGTTAATATCTGCAAAGCACTCAGAGCAGCTTCTGGCAATTAGTAAATTCTATTATAGTAGTGTTTGTACAAATGAGATGCTAATGAATCAAAAGTGATGTGGATGTAAGTAAGGGAAGGCAAAACTTCATACAGGTTGGGTAGTATTGGGAAGAAGGGAGAGATGGCATATGGTGTTAAGGGTAAATAGATGGGATTTTGTAGCTATGAAGTGGGGAGAGACTTAAACACAATAGTTGGCCAAGGAGAAGGAGCTAGTGAAGAGGGAAAGGGAGGAAATGAGATACTTGAGAGAAGTATCTTGTTTTACCATTTCAATATGGTAAGCATTTCAATTAAATAATCATTATAGAATTATTTTTTTATTGGAATTTTGATTAAAGAAAAAGTTTTGGAGAATGGTGATGGTTGCACAACATTGTGAATGTAATTAATGCCATCAAGTTGTTCATCTTAAAATGGTAAAATGACAAATTTTATAGTATCTGTATTTTGCCACAATGAAAAAAAATTAGCCATAAAAATCTTAACACCTCACTCCAAAGGCAGAACATTTATCCAGATTTACCAGAAAGTTTCTAATAGAAATGACAGTTTTTATTGTTGACAAATTTAGGAAAAAATTCAATATAAAGCTTCATAATATTCAAAATCAAATGAGTTTTACCTACAAAGATGCATAGATATGTGCATTAACAATAGAAGAGTCGATTCTGTGAATCAAATAAAGCTTTTTAATGACAGCTAAAACCAATATAAAGGATAGCTACAATAGTTTTTGTGCTTATTGCACCATAAATTGAATTTTTAATATTCTCATTCTAACAATTTCTTTATAGTTTGAATGCTGCTTCCCTAACATAAAAATGGCAGTTCAGCTTTTAAGAATTAGCATTTTAACTCAGAATTAGTTCATCCATATGTTGTGGTACTATACTTAACCAAGTTTAATCTTGATAAAAAACTTTCTAGTAGCTTTCATTTTTTAGTTTTACATTCTAAGTGAAATCTCTAGGACATAGATAGTGAGATAGTATATTCTGTAGGGCTATATACTTGTTTCCTAACCTTGAAACAATGGGAGTATCTTGCTGCTGGCTTTATTTTGTGGACCTTAGCCCTACTTCTGAACTACAAATATCTTTTGAATGTATGACCACTCTCACATAAGGAAATGAGAAGCACATCCCATAGGATGTACAGATAAGCCATATGGTTAATTAGGTATGGTGTACATTGACTGGATGAAATTTAATGAATATTTGTTATATGAATTAGTGGAAATGTTTTTTACTTATCTGTAGGATACCGACAGTGTAATGCAGAAGAATTTAGTTGTGCTGATGGGCGATGTCTTTTAAACATTCAGTGGCAGTGTGATGGAGACTTCGACTGCCTTGACCATTCTGATGAAGCACCCTTAAACCCAAAGTGTAGAAGTGCAGGTATAGAAATATATTTATATATGTGCTTATTTCATTTTTTTAATGCTAAAACTGTGACTATGATTTTCAGTTTAGTATAATATTCAGTGAAAAGAACTGCAAAAAATTAAATATGTGATCTTTCTGGTGATATCTTATGGGATCCTACTAATCTATTTTGGGGCTAGTTTCAGAAATTTATGTCGGTGCTAAAAATATGAAGATTTTAGGCAATAATCCTGATGAATCTCCATCCCCCACATATCATGTTCATATCAGTTTTTCTTAATATATTATTTTTAGTGAAGATAATTTCCTTGTAGGGGCCTATTTGAAAATTCAGACCCTAAAAGAAGTTGAGTTATATTTAGGTAAAATGAAATAAATTGCATAGCATTCAAACAGAAATATACATATCAAACTTGGTCTACTAATCACTTTACTCCAAAGACTGAATACATATTTTAGAATGAACCCAATTATTTTTTCTCATATAGTTTTCATGTTCATAGGTTTTCTTTTAGCATATATGATAATGAGTAATGTTCCAATTCTCAGGTTATATATGAGTAATACCAAAACCTGAACTCCTTTCCACAGCTATATTTGGAGTAACTACTATTAATCACAAATGTCCTTTCTATGCCTTTACTTTAAAATGTCAATGTTATATTTCCAGGAAGAAAAAGAATTTCTGAATCTTTACTTATTTTAAATTCCAGATTTTTAGTAACGTGTAATTTCTCAGAGACCTATGACTTGAGGGAAATGTCAAACTATCATGACTTTTTAGAATTTATATTTTACAATACAGATTAAGACACACATTCATTAATTTTAAAGTAGATACTTATGTTGATTGTTAATTTTCATGGTAAAGCTAGATTTGCCGTAAGTGTTGAACCATGAAAGTATAGTTTGCTCTTAGTTTGCAATGTTTTAGATATAAAAGATTACACTGAATATAAAACATTTTATATGTACTTGTATTTACTATAATTGTTAACAGATGTTATCATATTTGTGAATGTTTTCAACAATTGTAGTATATATAAAACAATGGCATGCTTTTTATGTTCCATTTGTTTTATTTTCTTTTTCCAGAACAGTCATGCAACAGTTCATTTTTTATGTGCAAAAATGGCAGGTGCATTCCCAGTGAAGGGCTTTGTGACAATAAGGATGACTGTGGCGATGGCTCAGATGAAAGAAACTGCCGTGTAAATGAATGTTTGAGTAAGAAAATCAGTGGATGCTCTCAAGATTGTCAGGATCTTCCAGTCAGTTACAAGGTAGGTACTCATCAAAAACAGCAAATCATATGATACATCAAAATTTAGATAAATGAAAACTATTTAATCTAGTGTAGTTGTAAGACTCAATGAGCATCATAATATTGAGACTATTGAAACAGAAAGGGTCTATATAAGGTAAACCATAATAACAGTGTTACATAAAAAATTGTGAGAATATAATGGGTAAGACAAACAATTCAAAGGGTATTTTTTCAGTTAACTCTGAGCATAAAGACAAAAAAGAAGCAAGGGGTGACCAATGTTTATTATTGGTGAACAAATATGTGTGCAACACTTAAGTTTCCATTCTTCCCTTATCAACAAAACAAAAACATGTATTATTAGGACTAAGTACAGGTACACAAAAAAAATAAATCATGCCTAATGTGCTCCTTGTTTTTTATTAGTGACATTGGCCTGAGGAGGGTGATACACTGACAAAATTGATTGGCAGAAATAGCTTTGAAAAAATTTCAGTATGTTGGAATCATGGATGCAGTTGAACAAAATATTAAAATCTAAAGCTGTGCATTCTGTGTAAAATCAATTATGTAAGTGTGGGAAAACCTCAATAAGAACAATTCAAATGAAAATTGGTGTTTTAACTGAGCAATAGTTCCATATGAATCAGTAATTCCATGCAATCAGCAATTACATGCAGGCAATATAATGCCAATTAGGAGCGTTACAGTGGTTAGATTTTGTTCTACTGAGGTCTGTGTACATTTATGGACATGGTGCTTTAAAAGGAACCTTGACAAACTGGAGAGTATCCATATTTGTATATCCTGAAACATAAACATATATGTCTTCTGAAGAGCAAAGATGGTTTGTTAAATGGATTCAAACATTGAATACTAGATGAGGTAGCATCTAGTGAGTCTGCTCTCTTTCAAAGGTTGGCATTAGGTGTTGGGAGCAGACACTGTTCAATCTAAGGAAAACTTTTATAACATTAGAACTCTTAGCATCAGAATGAGCTGTCTCACTTCTCACCACTGGAAGTGTTTCAGCAATATCTAAATGATCTTCTTTAAAGGATGTTAAAGGAAAAATGTGTACATCACAAGGATGCTGGGCCACTTTCCCTGCAAGCCTTGACATTCTATGACAAGCAAGTTTTCTCTAGTGGTAGATTCAGCTGAACAATTCATCAGTTTTAATCTATGAATTTTTGTTCTTATGGTAAACTTAATCACAGTGACCAGGATTTTACTATTTATACATATAACCTAAGAACAACAATACTAATATCCCCCCCGTGACAGAGTTATAAGAATGAAATACCAAGAAAGTTATTTTTCTAAAATAGTTTTTGACTCAATATTGTATTATCTAGAAAAATTAGTTAAAGTTACAGAATGAAACACACACACATTCACTCACAAACACTCTATTTTAGGTTGGAGGAAACAAGACAAATGAGCCAGGACAGATTTTAATGAAATGTGTATGCATCAAATAATTAACTTTGCCAGTAAATAATTTGAAACCCAATAAAGCAGAAAAAAATTATTGGTGACTTATATACAATTAATAAAGAAATATTTCCTGTATAAATTAGGTCATGTGTCATAGAACTATTACAGGTAGCTAGTTAATTATTTGTCACACATCTATAAATAATTCTTTAGTTCTATCACATAGAAAATATGTGTGAGTATATATATATATATATATATAAAATTTTCAAAGTAGATCATAGATCTCTTTGTATTTATTCTATGTGCATTTAAAGTATGTCCATAACTATGGGAGCCAAAATCTTGAATGGTCACCTTATGACATAATGTCAAAAATGAGATTTAATATTTTTTAAAATGCCTGCATATAATAAGTATTTAATGCATCAGCAATACCATATTAGGTAAACAACTTTGGGTAAAAGAATATACCATCCATTCAGAAAACCATCTTAAATCATATTGTTTAAATTGCTTTGTGAGATTTGGAATACAGAGGCGGAATGTGGCAGTTTGATATTATTTATGAATTCCAAAAAGAAATATTGATTATTTTTGTAAACTGGTCTGTTCCTCTGGGCATGATACTCTTTGATTATATTAAATTCAAAGGTTTTATGTTTACTTGATTATGTTAAGATTAGAGCTTTGGTTCGACCACATCATTAAGACATGCAGGGTGAGTCCCCGCCCCCTTTGTGGGTTATATAAATGGACACTCAATCAAGAAGACAGAAGAAGATAAACACAGGAATAGAGAGAGCTCCATAGACACCACAGGGAGAGAACTTGATCCTGGGGCCCCGGAGAGAGATGAGCAGCTGAAGAGACCAGAGTCCTGAGCATCTAAGAAGTCCTGGAAAAAACGTGCCCTCCAGCCCATAGCTGAGATAGGAAGAATCTGGGACCACGGACCCTTAAGTGAGAGAGGAAGACTGAACCCTTGCAGACTTTGCCACCATCTTGCTTCAACATGTAACAAAAGGCTTGGTGAGAAAAGTAACTTTGGGTTGGACTCTTTAGGGCCTTATAACTGCAAGTTTTTACCCCAAATAAATACCCTTTATAAAAGCCAACAGATTTCTGGTACTTTGTTTTTTTGTTTTGTTTGTTTTTAAAGATTTATTATTTATTTATTTATATACCCCCCCCCCTTGCTGCTTGTGCTTGCTGTGTTCATTTGCTTTGCGTTTTTCTGTGTCTGCTTGTCTCCCCCTGCTGTGGCATCCCGCTGAGTCAGCTCACTGTGCAGCAGCTTGCCTTGCCCGTGGCAGCTTGCCAGCTTGCGGCAGCTTGCCAGCTTGTGGTGGCCTGTCTTCTCGAACCGGACCCGGGGCCTCCCATGTGGTAAACCAGAGCCCTACCAATTGAGCCACAGCTGGTTCCCAGATTTCTGGTACTTTGCATCAGTACCCCTTTGGCTGACTAATACACACAGATATAATTGTTTATTGATATTTTTTAAATATCAGAATTTTCACTCTTATTTCCCTGAAGTGATCATAAAATCAAGTGAAAATTTTAAAGTAGGCAAAAATATTTAATCTTTCAAAAAGTCCAGTGTAGGATGATACCTGACAGATATGCAGTGAAAAATATTGCTAAATATGTACTATGTACTCGCATCATAACTAATGAACACAATCTGAGGGGGAAAGACCAGTACAAAATTCAAGGAGCAGACACTAGAATCATTAATATGAAATATAAGCAAAGGTTCAAAAGAAATATTTTACATTGTGTTGCTATATATGTGTATGTATTTATATATATGTAAATATACACATAATGATTTTATT
>PVKH010003931.1:0-24127 GCA_004027955.1 Chaetophractus vellerosus
TATCTATCATCACTATATCTTGACAGGAGAGGGAGGAGATAATTACAGGAGGCCAGTGAGTCTATGGTAAATGATGGTAGGACCCAGGTCGGTGGTCTCTTTGCCCTCTCTGGCTCTAAAGACAATTATTGAAGTAAATAAGCCATGAACAGTTCCATTCATGGTCTTGAGTGGGTTGGGCAGTTTCTTCCCTTCCTAATCTTATAACAGAGATTCTCAAAGTATGCTCTGGGGATCCCTGGGAACTCCTGCGACCATTTCAGGGAATCTGCAAGGCCAAATGATTTTCATAATAACATGAAGACATGATTTGCTTTATTGACTTTCATTCCCTTATGGGTGTATAGAGTAGGAAAATTTAATTGATGTGGTTTCAGATTCCACATTGCACCTAACCCTTAAGAAACTACCACTTGTGGAGTTTAGGGAAAGTATCAAAGAAGACGATCCACAATTACAATTATCCAAAAAGGCACCCTTGTCCAATTAGAGATCTGAGTGTGGCTACACCTTCAACCAAAACAAAATATTGGAATAGATTGAATGCAGGAACATATATGAGAATCCAGCTGCCTTCTATTAAGCTGGGCATAAAAGAGATTTTCAAAAATATACAGCAATGCCACTCTTCCTACAAAACTTTTTTTGTTTTGGAAAAATCAGTTATTTTTCATAAAACCTGTTATTTATGTTAACATGCAATGAGTTTCAATACACTTCTTAGTATTAACTTCCAATATAGTGAATATCAATAGACAGACCTCACATAAACAAAAGTTCTTTTGGGCCACAATAATTTTTAGGAGCTTAGAGGGGTTCCTAAGATAAAAAAGTTTGAGAACTGCTGCTGTGTACAAAGGTACCGACTTGAATTAAAGCCTGACTTTGCAAGCAGGAGTCCCAAGCTGGCAAATAATGGAAGATTCTGGCTTAGTTTAGGTGTAGCTTAGACAAGACATATAAATTATAAGATAATGCAAACAAAGCAGTTAGCACTGTCCCTAGCATAAAGTAAGTGTTCAATAAATGTTTGTTACTATTATTATTATTGCCCCCAACTTACAGGTTCAAGAAACTTAGCTACCACTATTATTAGTGGCAGCAGTATTACTACCACTCTGTAACCTAATTAGTGTGTACAAGGTAACTTCTTGCCACCTTGCCTTTTGTATGGTGCTATACTCAACCTCTCTTCAACTTCTTTCAAGAATTAAACCTAAATTTTCTCATGAAAATATACCATCATTTTAGACAATTTCTATCTGACAGAGCAGTGGAATTGCAAAACAAAGAGACTTAAAACACACCAGGATTGTGGGAGGTAGAGAAGTGACAGATTTACTAAGAATGATTTTTTTCCTCCTTTAAGTAAGGAAAAGGAGAAAAATGGTCATACCTCTTAAATTATCCTAAATGAATGCAATCCCTTGAAAAAATCCTTGCCTCTATGACAAGGATTAATGTAAAATTCAAAGGTTTAAAATCTCTTAAAAATACTTAGGAGAAAGACAATGAAAATCTAATGCTATATAAATTTTTTATGGGAGAGAAAATAAGGAAGTGGTTATTTAATTGTAGTCACAATTCTTACTAACCAGGATAAAGAAAAGAGACAGGATCAGGGAAAGGTGGGGATAAGCAAAGAGATTCAAAGACAAAACACTTTTGGGGAGTCATCTTTGGAGTAAATCAGTCTCTAGAAAAATGAGATGCCATAGGTTTTCAGGGCAACGAACAGGAGAAATCACTATTTATATTGGACTTTATAACAAATCTCAGAGCTGTTTTACATATATGGCCTCATTTAATTAATGAGAAATAAGGGAATACTAAATTGAAAATTATTCACAGATATTTGTATAAGTAGGGAAAAGGGGAGAGATGCAATAGAGGAAATTGGAACTACAATGGAATTGCTTTTAATGAAGTAAAAAAATAAATCCAGAAGTTTCTTTTAGTTTTTCTTTTAACTAGGGCAATTACCTGAACCAAAAATCCAAATCATAGTTTCAATGAGCCATTTTAGGACTAAATGGGAACATAAGGCAGAGATCTTTGATGGGGGCATGTGACATGCACATGTTGGCTGTCATAAGCAGGGAAACGCAGATTCAAGCAGGCAAACAGTAACTAAAATAGCTGTACTTCTGAGGTGAAAACAATAAAATATGTCATTTTCTGAAATAATACTCATCTTGTAAGTTTATGATCTATTGATTAAAAAAATAAAAAAAATATATATGAAAAATGGGGGAAAGGCAGAGTCTTTAACATCTGGTTTGTCCTATATGCCAGGGCACCAATGAATAGCACATGAATAAGTTAAGAAGAGCACTAATCATTTCAGTCATTTTATTTAATCTGTTTTTCTTTCGAGTTTCATAGGGGTGTGTGTGTACTAATATATATAAATAGTATATATTATACATTTCTTCCATTTCTCTATTTACCCACCATCTCAAGTTAGATAGCATTTAAAGGTATTACTTTTGTTATCATTTAGATCAGCAAGATTACAAAACCAATTTTGTTTCCATTCATACTGCTGCTATCAGCAGCATGTGGAAGAGAATAAAAAGAGTGAAGGCAACCCAAGCTGAGCAATTTTGAACTGTCATTGTTAGAATGCCAGCATTGTGGCTTGGTAGGGCCAGACAACTAAAGAAAGGTGCATAAAATGTCACAGTTGGATTTCTCCTTTAGTGTATGAAACTGGGAGATAAATTAAGCCGAAGGCTGCTTATGTGGATTGTTTAGTGGGAAGTTAGAGAATAAATGGAATATTTCTGCTCAAAATGACCTACTCTTTGAGCTCAGCATTAAAAATGTGGATATATGCTATATTGCTAGTATAAACCCACAATTCAGAAAAAAATGTTATTTATAGAATTTTTTAAAAATTAAAACCATTCCCACGATGGAAACAAAGATGAAAAACATCTTCTATAAGATAATGAGATCTGCATCCAAAAAGCTCAACACAGTGCCTAGCACCTATCAGTTGTTTGTATGACTACTAGGGGTAGAATGAGCAAGACGACGATTGTTGGTATATTTCCATAGCTATTCTTGTTGTGCAAATACTTTCAACCAATTTGAAGATTCATTTTGATGAATTTGGAGGAGCATGAAATTAAGAGCTCTATAGATAAAATGTCAAGATGTAATTTTTAAAAAATGATAAAAGTGCAAGAATTTCCAAACACTTGGATTCCATATTTGTCTTGCCACCTTGGATAAGTTACTTGGCATCTCAGATCTGTTTTCTCAAATGCTTTCTCAAACTTTGAGTTTAACGATTCAACAATTCTAGGAATAATGCTGCAGAAGTATCAATAAGCTAAACATTAATTATTACTGTTATGCCATTTGCAATTCCAGGATAGCTCTTCATGATTTGCATGAGAATATGTTTTTTGCTCTGAATGGCTTTATTGTAAGTGTGTGCACAAATGTAAAAAGGAAAAAATATATATACTATGACTAGTCTTAGTCTTTCCTCTCCTTGCCCACTAAAAAGGGCTTGGGCTTGGCTACACTCTCACTCTTCTCACTATTAGTGTGGAGTCCTTGCCTGACCAGATGGCTTACTGGTGCTGTATTGGGGGATCAAATAATGTGAAGAAAGTAATTATATTAGAAAGGGAGGGAAAGAAAGAAATGAGAAAGTCTTAGTGAAAAAAAGTTTGCCTACATAATGTAAGGATGAAGA
The DNA here is from genome assembly GCA_004027955.1 of Chaetophractus vellerosus. Lineage (NCBI taxonomy): Eukaryota > Metazoa > Chordata > Mammalia > Cingulata > Chlamyphoridae > Chaetophractus > Chaetophractus vellerosus. The sequence continues at coordinate 3,713 of PVKH010003931.1, forward strand.
AGAAAGAGAGGGTAAGAGAAAGGGAGATAGAACCAGTTTTTATAGTTTTAATTTCCAATAAATCATGGACCAAAGCTTTTCGTAAAATCTGAAAAAAATGAATTGCTGGAAAAATGAAATTTCAGAGAGCAAGACATAAAATAAAAGCCAGATTTTTAATTATTGAGTTCAACAGATATAAAGTTACAATACAATTTTCTAAATATTTATTCTCAATTTCTGTATTTAATCTCATTGCAGACTTTGAGTAGCACTACTTTAGAGAACTAAAAGATTTGAGACTTCATGTGACCTAGCTCTTAGTTCTTAGAGCATATTTGGGGCTTCAAAACTTTTTATACTCAAATAGTTATTTTACCTACACTTGTTATGAAGAGTTGAAAATGCTCTGAATGGGAGCCTGGAGGTGGGTTTCAGTCTGTTCTGCCATGGTCTAGCACTTGACAGGTCTTCTTGTCTCTCTCAGCCTCAAGATTTTCATCTGTCAAGTGAGTAGACTGGGCTAGATAATCACCAAGCTCCTTTAACAGCTAATATGTTTTGCCTAATATCATAACCAATAATTAAGTGATAACAGCAATCTCCTAGTACTAGAAATTCCTGGCACCTATAGCTAGCATTCTACAGAACTGAACACTTTTGCAAAAAGTTATGGGTAAACTCCAAGCCTGAGCACTCCCTACTTAATATCAATCATCACTCTATGCAACACATGACCATCACCTCCTAGAGCACTGTGTTGAGTCCTAGCCTACTGAAGTGGGGCATGGAAGGTAATATTGATAATGCTGATAAAAGCAGGAGGATACCTGCATTCCTTCCAGCCCTGTGTCTGATGCACTGAGTAACCTTGGATAACAGAAACTCCAAGTGCCTCAATTTTCTCACTTGTTATTTGTTACCACTAAAAGGATACAGTAGAGCCTAAATGACAGCAGTAATGATCAAAAAGTATTATCAATAATATTGAATTAACAGCTAGAAATAATTTCTAAGTCCTTTGAATTACTGGGGGATGAGATTAAGTAGTATTGGATAAAATCCACAATCTCTGAGAACTACTCATTACTAGTTATGGGTCTGGTTAGTGCTTACCTAAAGGGAGAAAGAAAAATTAGAAGAATGAAGAGAAAGGAGCAGAAGGAGTAGATGGGGGAATGGGGGAGGGTGGGAAACAGAAAGAAGAGGCAGAGAGGGATGGAGAAGAATGGAGAGGAACAGGCATCTTAAATGTTCTATTCCTTCATCATTACCCTTGGAATTACAACCAGGTTCAACTGTTACTTTCATTTTTGTTATTGCTTTATGTCGGTTTTTTTTGTTTTAATTAGAGCCATACAAGATTACTATGTTTGCACTGGTTCTGGAAATGTCCTTCTTGATCCATTCTTATAATAAATATGGAAAACTATCAAAGATATATTATCTAACTCTTAAAATAATTACTGAGCTATGATTTAACCAAAGCCTGGAAATCAAATCTATACAACACTTTATAAGAACACGTACTACAATGCAAAATTTTAACTGCTAAAACATAGTTAAGAGCTGGCACTGTATTCTGCTCCCCAAGCCTCATGCTAACTGGTGATTAAGTGGTTGTGAAGGCAACTGAAATCTCATTCCTCTTGGTGCTATTGTAGTAAGGGACTAATGCAGCATCAAATCCCAAAATGACAGAAAATTTGGTCTAATTTTCTGATCTTGTGCTGGATAGTGTATCAGATTTCTTCCTGAGTTGTTTCATGAATTTTATACTTTGGCTATTCTTTCTTTCTTTTTTAGGTACTGGTACGGGGGATTGAACCCAGGACCTCGTATGTGGGAAGCCAGCACTCAACCACTGAGCTACATCTGCTCCCCACTGAGAGATGGTTTTTTTCATTTGTTTGCTTGTTTGTTTGTTTTTGTTTTTAGGAGGTACCAGGGATTGAACCTGGAACCTCGTACATGGGAAGCAGGTGCTCAACCACTTGAGGTACATCCGTTTCCCTGAGCTATTCTTTCTTAACATTAATTAATTAGGCAAGCTCACTACCAATGAGTTCACAAACCAGGTTTCAATATGTTATTAATCCAGGATGAAGCATAATATAGGCCTAATAGTGAAGTGCTGGGAATAGCAACGACAGCAGCAAGCTGACCCATCTGCAAATCTAACTTAGGTTGCTTATTTGAACAAAGCTTTAGGCAACCAGCATACATAAGGATGCAGCACTGGCTCTATGGAGAATAGGTATTCCAGAGGTATATCTTCACATGACCAATTATGGAAGGCCGGATGCCTCACAGTGGTCTTTCTAATCACTAACCATCTCAGCAGCTACAACTTCAACTTTGTAGTATTAAACTCAATGAATATAAGCCACAGTAACTCATGTGTACTAGATTTGAAAAATTATTCTGTTTTTGTACCAACCAAAAACTTCCACTGTTGGTTAGGATATCAGTATTAGGGTTGTTTCTCTCTTTCTCTCCCTCTCCTTTCTTTCATAAATTGGCAATGTATACACACAGAATGAAGCAAACTACAAGATCTAGCTAGAGGAAGTTGAGTTCTATTCTCTTTCTCCTTCATGGTGAAATTATCCAAAGGTTATAAGATAAAAGGAAGATACCACTTAAATTAGGTTTCTGATTGAAGCCATTTTCCCTCAACCCAATGCTAAATAGCCTATTGAGATTACAGCTGAGAGAGAGAGAGAGAGAGAGAGAGAGAGAGAGAGAGAGAGAGAGAGAGAGAGAGAAGGAAAGAAGGAAAGAAGGAAAGAAGGAAAGAAAGAAAGAAAGAAAGAAAGAAAGAAAGAAAGAAAGAAAGAAAGAAAGAAAGAAAGAAAGAAAGGAAGAAAGAAAAATAACCACCTTTCCCAACCACAAAAAGCAACAAAATCTGGCCTTCTCTATTATAAAAAAGGAAGGGAAAGCTGGGACATTCCTGAAGAACATAAGCTTTCTGAAATCTAACAATGCCCATGAAAGGTCTCATTAAGTCTTAAAATTCCATAAAAAATCTTGACTGATTTTCTCTAAACCCACTTTTAATACATAGCAAGAAAGTAATTCAGATGTCTTCTATGTTCAAAATGGCCACTGAGACAGTTCATTTTACACCATTTTCTCAAATTACATAAAGAATGTCCTTCATATAGATGAAGACAGTCAACAAGCACTCAGATGGAATTATTAATCAAGGTAAAGAGGGAAGAGACAGCTTCATTCACATAGAACTGGCTCACCAGGAGTTTCCCTATGGACTTACAGAATTTACCATCTGTTAAACGGAATGGTAGACAGAAAGTCCTAACTGATTAGCTCTTACCCACAGAAAAATCTCTGGTTTTTCATTTATTACCATTTGTTATATTTTTATAAGTCATAATCAATTAGAGGAGCAAAAAATAGAAAATGTTAAATCTGTCTAAAACTCCTAACATGCCAGCTTAAAGTAGGTCATGTTTTCCATGATATTTATTACCCCAAAGAAGACCCAATTTTCATTGCCCAACAATTTTCATTGTACTACAGGGCTTGAAAAATATGTGCTGATTTGCCTGGGTGCTAAAAGCATCACCAATAATTTTGATTAATGTGTCTTGACACTGAATGCATTAGCCATATAATATTCTTCTTACTTAAAGGCTAATTAGAATTCAAGTCAGCATGATACCTGCTTTTGAGGATACTAGCAAGAACATTTGTTGTAATAAGAACCTCCATGCAGCCAGTTTTGGTAATGATTGATTTGTAAAATTATTGAGGGAGAAAAAAAGAATGAGAAAGTAAAGTCTGCCACCGAACACTTATTTCCCTTAAGGATCAAATTTGAGGATAAATTAAAACATCTTGGTCACTATGTTAAAAGTGAACTACAATAGGAGGTTTATTTAAGACCCAGAAAACATACCATTCTGATATTTTTTCTTAGAATTACATCATGAAAGCCCAGTCATTGTATACTGGAGATTTCATTATAACTTCTAAAAATTTCTGATTTCTGGTGGCATGAGTTTCCTAATTGGACTCTTGAATTACTCAACTGCTCAGATGGACTTTGTGCAAGCAGGAAATAATTATAAGTAACAATAACACAATGTTATCCTTTAACCAGTATTTGTTCTCTTCCTTTTTCTTTTAGGAATTCATTTCACATCCTGTGTTACTTCCAAAAGTTTTCCTCTACTAATTTTAAAATGTGATTTGATGTTTCTGAGGAAGGAACCTCATCTCCAGTGGATTTAGAAGATAAGTTTCTATTAGATTACTGAGGAGTATACTTCATCCTAAGAATGCCAAAGTAAATGTTTCTGCCATCTCTAAAAGTAAGTCTTGATCTGATTGAGTGTTAGGGACAATTTCAGATAATGAGGTATGAAGAATTAGTTACTGTCTCGCACCATCCCAATCCTCTAGGTCCTGATCTGAATGTCAAATTTTCACTAAGGGAGGCCAGGGCAAAAACATTAAGCTTTTAGGGAAGGTACACTGTAAATATTTCTTTACCACTTAACTGATATGCTCTTTTTGATTAAATGTAATTTTTACTAAATTAGGTTTCCCTTGTCCTACACAATTTTTTTAAAAATTTACTTTTGGAATATGGTGAGATAAACTGATGGTATATGCTGAGAGAAGAAAAGCAAGTATAGAAAATCTGTATTTGTAAAAATGCCTTAGGTTAGGCAAAACTGTGACTGGACCTAGGAGAATTTCCATCCTTACATATCATGCTTTTCCTGTCAACAGTGTCAGAAAGAACTTTGACAGCACTACGTCTTACGTCCAGAACACTATGTTCCCTCATCTTTTGTTCCTGGAATACACTTGGGTACTAGGACAAGGGGAATAGTGTCCTGTCACATTTAAAGAGAAAGCAGGTTATCTTACTGCTTTTAAAACCCATTACTGCAAAGAAGTTTTCAGAATTTACATCTATTAACCCTGTAGAGCATAAATTGCCGTATGTTCTATAGTAAACATTACTCACACAAGGAAAGACTATATGGAACAGATGTGAACCAATGTTTCCAATATTCTGAACTGTCCCAAGAGAAAGAAATAATAATACCTCACATTTATATAGCATTTGTTATGGGTTGAATTGTGAACTCCCAAAATACACGTCCAAGCCAAACTCCCAGGTCTGTGAATGTGACCTTCTGCAGGCATAGGGTCTTTGAAGATGTTATTAGTTAAGATGAGGTCAAATATGACCAGTATCCTTTTAAGAAGGGGAGAACAGGACACACAGAGGAGTTAACCAAGTAACGATCGAGGCAGAAAATGCCATGGATTGCCGGCAAGCTATTGCCAGAAGCCAGGAAAAAGGCATGGACTAGGCAGGGTCTTCCCTACAGACTTCAGTGGAAGCACAGCCCTGCTGACACCTTGAATTTGAACTTCTAGCCTCTAGAACTGTGGGACAATTAATTTCTGTCGTTTTAAGCCTCCTGGTTTGTGGTATTTTGTTATGGCAGTCCTAAGAACACAATTTACCGTATGCCTGGCACTATTTTAAGTGCTGCACATGTATTAATTCATTTAATCCTTGCAACAACCCTCTGAATCATGTGCAATGTTGGTTCCCATCTTAGGAGGAAACTGAAAGACACAGAGGTGACATATCTTGCTCAAGGCCATCCAACTGCTAAGGGGAGGAACTAGGATTTGCCAACAGGTGGTCTGGTTCTCAAGTCAGGGCTCTTGATCACTGCTCCTTACTGCTTAATTACTAGGACAAAGTAACCATAAAAAAGGGCAAGAAATGTATTTACATTTTGCAAAATAAGTATGGACAGAAAATTTTGAAAACTTAAGAACTTAGGGTCCTACTCTTTTATGTAATATCAGAAAAGCTAGTTACAATAAACTTTACCTATTAAAAACATATTTGGAGGCTTGTATATAAAAATAGCTTTCTGAGTTAAAAGCCCACTCCAAAAGATCAGAGCCTGCATGGTACATTGTACATAGTTTAATTTTCCCAGTTGAATATCTTGACACTACATGAACCATGAATGCATGAAATAGGAATTCCAAATGCCTTCCACATGGTGAGAAGGATTTTGAATAGCTGTGCAGGAAGCTTAAGAGTAGTTTGAAATTAAGATGTTCCTGTTCTTCATGACTTTTATTATGTATGCCTAAGGTATTAGCACTCTTCTCTGAGTGGTACTCCAAGATGATGGATAGGTGAGTCTGCTGTCTGTATTTAGGCACTTTACTCATTTCCTGAAAGCTGTGTGGAAGGCATTTGGATGCTCATTTAAGTTTCCACCCATTCCCCGAGAGCAACAGGTGGTGAATCAAAGCTTCCCCGGTATGTCATGGCTGGTTTCCTCAACGTCTTAGAAATAATGGATGGCATTTGCATGCTCTCTGTAGTACCAGCAGATAAGAAGGGGATGAATAGCAACAGGAAGTATTTCCAAAGCATAAACAAACACACGAGTCTAGAAAGATTATGACTAATGTTCTTGCTGCCACTCAACTGAAATCCTTACATGGTGGTTTCATCTTTTATATTCTGTTACTCATTCGAACCATGAAATCATGGTTAACTGTCTTGAGGCTGGCCACCTAATAGAGGTAAGGTAAATGAATCAAATAAAGACAACCTCAAGTCAATGAAGCTACATCATAAAATTGTAAACTTTGAACTCTATATTTACAAATTTCCAATGACTGCTAATGATCTTGAAGAGTTCTTAAACTGTCATCTTTTAAATATGCTTATGACTATCTGCTATATCATTAGGAAACCATATCTCTCACATCTTGAATGAAAGCAAGAAGACAAAGCTTATTAAACCAAAAATAGAATCTGTGATCTAATACTGGATTGTTACCCAACTTCCGTTGATAATTACATGGAAAAGCATCTAGGGTGAAGGATGAAAAGAGCTTTTGCCAAATGATACCTCCTTCTCACTAGTCAGAGTTAAAAAAAACAACAAAGGAAAAGATCAGAATCACATGACCTACATCAACAAAGCAGGTCTGGTAATTTCCTATGATCCTAGGAGTAAAAGCATTTACTGGAGGTGGCAAATCAGCAATATCCCTCCCAAACTGGAAAGGATCAAAATTTTCAGACAAGTTTACAGATGACTAGGGAAATGCCAAGTGTCTAGTGGGATATTTCCAATGTTGGAGAACAAAAAATAAATAAAAGGTGATGGTAACAAACAGTAGTAGGTGAAATTATATATATATATATATAGTTTGTTTTGGAGGGGAAAAACCACTTCCTTCATCTTCATGTTCTCGTTATCACCAAGAAAGCGCCTGGAGCAGGAGGATGTGGATGTCACAGCACAGAGGTTCCTGTCAGACAAGCGGGCAGTACAGCAACAGCCCCTGATGCAGGGAACTCTGCCCCAGCCCTTCCAAAGTGCCCCTCCTTTTAAATACTCTCCCCCCTTATTTAAAAAGGGACCTGGTTCTTTTCATTAATTCTGAATATAGTTTTCTTAAATTTGTGTTAAAATTTATGATTTTCCAATCATTTTTACTAAGCTATTTTTTTTTCTGTATGGAAATTACTAAGGAACTGCTATAAATTAATTTTTCAGTATGAAATCACATATTAACTTATGAAGTTATTTTTGATAAACACCAAGTAAAAAGATAGTGATTTTGGATGTTTAGTCAATTGTCCTCATAGAGAATACTTTTCCACTGCAGAAGCCAAAGACCAAAAATATATTAAAAGGACACATCTAAACTTCTACAACACTCATCTGGAAACAAAATGCCAGAAACAAAATTTCTGAGTGTCAACCTAGAAGACATAGCTTTCCTGTCAAATAGGTATACTAAACAAACTATTAAAAGATTATATATGATTATATATTAAAAGATTATGATACGATCTCCGGGAAATCGATATTTTAACATTTATTTTTTATAAATCATATTATTTCAAGTAGTTCAAATTCTAAACACAACCTTCATAAAACAGTATACACAGCTCTCATACTGAAACTCAGGAATATTAAAGTGCTCTAATGTAGACTAGAAATGGAGTCAAAACTATGAGATGAGTACAATGTAAGGACAAATCTACTTACATTATATTACCTTATCAAATAGTTTTGGAATTGAAAAAAACAACAACTTTGAAATAAGAAGCTGATTTTCAAGGAGTAATTACAGCTACGGTGGTACAACTTTAAGCCTTGTCACTTGCCCTGGGACATTTTGAAAATTTTCTATTCTTTTAAAAAAATGTTTTCAAGCTCAGCTTTAAACAATTATTTAAAAAGACACATGGAAAGTTTATGGGGACAGTCTATGTTGGGTCAAAATCTTTTAGTAATATGACTTGTACTTTGCAGGACAATTGTTGACAGGAAGTGGAAGTACAAACCATTTTCAAGGGATTATTATAATGGGTGAATCACAAAAACAGCTGCCTAAATGTCAGATTTATGGGGATGTTTAATACTCTACTTCTGGTAAAAATTTGACAGGTTCTTAAGAATAAAATTAAAATGCAAAGATAAAGAGAAGTTCTAGGCTTTAAAGAATTCCCATGACTTCAGATGAAGTGGCTTTTGCATCCCTTTTAAGTGGCATTGTTGGTTGAATAGCTGCATGTATAACTCAGTTATCAACGGCAAACTTTAGCAGTACCTACTCTTAACTTTAATTTAAAAATTTAATTGGTTGAGTTGGCTGGGGGGGTATTTAAAGAACACTGCTATATTTGTATTTTTCATTTTTTCTTATTTTCCCCCTACTTGGGTGATTCTAATAATTACAGTTCTATGAAGCCAAGACTGTCAGCAAAGTATTTACCTTTATCCCCGGAAGTCCAGGAAGCCCAGGAAGCCCTGGTTCACCCTACATAGGAAAATCACATAGCATTATAGAGTGATAGTCACTCAGTCACAGTATCTGGAGAAAAACATGGTAAATGTTCCTAGGTGAATACTTTCTGCATATATTAAAAATGATGTCTAGTTTCAAGAAATCTGGTGAGATTATGTAGTTCAGTCAACTCTTGATTCAGAGATTTGTTGACCATGTTACAGATTAGTCATGATTTTCCCTCTTCCTGCCAGTTCACGCTCTTTATCATCTCTACCAGAAGGTGAGAAAGAGGAGTAAAAGGAGAAGGAACTTATCTGAGTACATTCTATTACTCCTTTGGTCAAAGATTTGATGGGGAGGCTGAAGCTATTTGCTGGGCGGAGGGTTATGCATGCATTCCCATAATGCATCCTACTCCAGGTACCCTCTCACTTCAGATTATCAAGAGTTGGCTGGATGAACAGATGGTCAGTCACATCAGAACAATATGCATTAAATGTCTCGCTCACTTAAAAGTAAGATTAAGATTAAGATAGTAAGATTTCTTTTCCATTCCTGAATGATGAGAAGATAAATGACTGGTTCAGGTTATACTTAACTCCAGCCTAAATTTCTGACATGTGTTTGAGTCTGGGCAATGCTGCTAGCAGCTTAAGGCTAATGGCACTATGCAGCTGTTCATGAATACAGGTTTGAGATTAAGTGGTACATTTTGGGTGAGCTCACTGGAGTCAAACTAAACCTCATTTTCACAGAATTGTCTACATTACTTTAAGCACAAAGTATAGTGACAGGAGGTTATATTGCTTAGAAAATCTGAATTCCACAAAGAACAATAAAAGAAATTCAGGAGAAAACAAAAATTCACTCTGTTTCAGACTGATGATATTATTGTTGGCGGAAATAACATTTGAAGGTATAAGAGTCACATCATTCATGATGGTCAGTAAATGGGATAACAACTATGTAAAAAACACTAAATTAATAATAAAAGTAGTAGAGAGGGGCTCTTTTTTTTTTTTTAAAGGAGGTACTGGGGATTAAATCTGGGACCTCATCCAATGCAAAGGGGCACTCTCAACCACAGAGCTCCACTCGCTCTACTAGAGAGGCTCTTCTTTTAATATAAATGCTGTAACTATCCTTATTCCAAGGAAAACCTAATAAAAACAGTCAAACATTCCATCTTTAATATCATTACTTTCAAATAGTGAAGAGCCATAATCTGCCCTGGTATTATCACAAAATAACTTCAGACACTGTTTATTAAGCTGTGTAGTCAACATTGAAAGGAGAACGACTTTCTTGATAGTTTTGGTCCAAGGTACTTCAGGAATGCAAAAGAAAAAAACTGTTCTGTCTGAAACTATATAAATGAAAGTTTGCATGTAAACAGGACTAAGATGAGATCAAGCCAAATAAATAAATTTGTGCTAATGAATGACTATTAAGAATTGATTTGTTATTCCATTCAAAGAACACCTGTCCAATAGATTAAACTTTACATAAATACAACATGGTACTTTTGATTTTTTTTTTTCTTTCCTTTTCCCCCTTAATGCAAAAACTTGAAGAGAGTCCAGTGGAAAAAGCTTGGATCCATATTTTACTGAAGACTCTATTTTACTGTACAAAAGCATAAGGCTTTTGAAAACACATTAAATTGAAGTCGAATATGCAACCAATAATGGTAAACATATTGAAAACAAATCCATACATTTCCATTCTTTTTGAAACCCCCCTCCCCCACTTGGCCCCCAACTCAGGACATTCCATTTGAAACATTTGTGGAAATATATAGGTAGTAATGCTGTTTTCCAACCATAGTCCTCTCCATACCCTTCCTTCCCACCAAATTAAAAGGATCCCATGGCTACTTCAAAGAAAGATTTTTATACACACTTGCATATATAGACTTACAACCCTTGTCTTTTAACAATGAGAATGATGTGTAAGACATTATGGAACATTTTATAATGTAGACTGAATACTTACAGAGACTTTGAGCATTTAGCTCAAATCCATTAGTTGACATAATAGAAGATTATGAAATATTTACTATTTCCATTTTCCCCTTTGAGTGTGATCTAAAGTTTTAAGGAAGATATTTCCTTCTCTATAAATTCTCCATCTTTATACCATGAAGGCTTACCTTCCAATTAAGAGAGAGTTTTTCAGTTAACTTTGCCATTCTCACCTATTCCTTGGTTTAGTAGCTTCCCTGCCTTGAGCTCTTGGGCACACATGGCCTGTAGGTCAGATAAGGGCCATAATTTGAAGGAAGTCTCCATGATAGGAGACCCATGTATGCTCTCAAAGTTGGGGCTCTGCTTTTACCCCCATGTCTCTTACTGTTGCTATCTTACTGCTAGAAATAGTTCAACTGTGAGAATCCTCTCTTAGGAGGAATCAAGTAATTTTATTCTTTTAAAAGTAAAATAAGTATTTTTAAAAGCTGTGGGAGAGGTGAGGAATGAAAGAATTGTGTAATTAAACACTCCTTAACTTTTAAATCTACACATTCACTCACTATACAAATATATACATGCACAAAATACACATACTGACTCATATCAATCACCTACTCTAGTGTTGAGGCTATAAAAGAAATAAGTCTGCAATGAAATCTTTCCTATATTATGAATGTCATTATAAATAGCAAACTTTCATACTGGAAATTAACCAGGGTGGAAAGCGAATTAATGTCTTTTTAAATTTTTAATTATTTTTTATTTTTGCTCTGTCTTATATTTTCCTGGGGTCATCCTCCCACAGGCATTTAAGTGCCAGTGAACACACACACGGTTCTGCAATGGTGAGGAAAATGCGGTGGAAGACAGGAGATCTCCTGGTTCTGCACTAATTTCAGTTTGTCATTTTTCTAATCGAAAGAAGCAGCATGTGTGGAAATATTCAATATTTAAATCAGTGTTGGGATAAATATTATCAAATCTTGGTATTAGACAAAAGAAATCATAAATATTGTGGGAAAGTGGAATTGCACTGAAGAGTAGAATCTAGCCTACATAGTAATGGACAAGGTGCCCCTCATTTTAGCAGACATATTCATTCAGCTGTGTTGTAAGCTTCTAATGAATCTACCCCCTTCTTTCCAAAAAATTTTAAACCGGTGTTTAATGAAATGCAAAGGAAAGCCAACGTTCCCATCTGTAAACCTATAAACTTCCAGAAATGAATCCAAACTATATTGCTAAATAATCATGATAAGGCAACATTCTATTAAGCAACTGAAATCAATTTGGATTTTCCTCTGTGAAAACAGTGAAACCTATCAAAGATTATAGCAGGGTAGTTTTCTGTTTTTTGTTTGTCTGTCTGTCTGTTTGTTTATAAAGAGTGCAGTCTTATAGACACCTCTTAGCAGATCACAGATTTGGAGAGAAGCTTGGGCTTTAATTTTTTAAATCTAAGAGACCAAAAATTCGATCATCTGAGAAGAATATTTGCTTTTTCAAACAAAAGCAGACCATGGGTCTCTGACTATATCACTAATTTAAAATTTCTAACATAATGAATCCATAGTAAATCTTAGGGATTTACAGTAAAAGTGGCACAGTTCTGCTGGGCTCTTTGGAAAAGTCTCAACTTTACCTGAAACTGGGCCCGATGAATCATTGCTCTTAGACTATTAATTTCAAGAGAAAAATGTGCTTTTAAATGAGAGAAAAGAGAATATGAAAGTCCTTATCAAAAATTACCTCAATCCTAAATGTTTAAAACAAAAATAATGGTCCTCTTAATGACTTCAAGAATGTGAGAACATTATTTCAGGATGTCTTAAGGCTCCAAACTACTACAATGGGATTTATTATTTCTTCCCTCTCTGCTAATGAGGTAAATTCCTCTTTCAACAATATCAGCTACTGCTAGACAAAGGCAGAGTCATAATCTTAAGAGATTTAACCTAATGTGGAATTCACATTTCCTTGTAAGCTACAATACATCTGTTATCTACAATCTGACTGCACTGGGCATTGAGATCCAGAGGCTCAGACCATGAACTGCTAACAGTTGTTGCCTGACTCCAACTCAAATGAGAATGTGAATCTAAACATATTCACTACATGTCCTCTAATTTATTGCTAAAGTGAAACACAATGATAAAAAAATTAATGTATCCAAAGATTAGTTAGTTAAAACGGTTTGGCCAGGTCTCTAATTAAAATTTAGTTTATTAACAAATTTGGTTTGCAAAATATAACATCCACTATACAAAGACATATGATTTGCATAAAAATTATCAGAAGGAGAGCATTTGAAATGAAAGGAAAAGGAATGTAATTTTTAAAAAGCTGCCCATAATTCCCTATTGAAACAGTTTAGTCAATATGCATTTCTTCTCAAGAAAGATTATAAACATGCAAGTTCTCCTTAAACATGCAAGATAAGTTGTTGGCATTCCAACCCAATCGATCTTTGTTAGTTTCAAACAGCTGAGTATTTGCAGGCTTTAGTTCATATATCAGCCTTTTGCATGTACAAAGGTTATTTTCACATTTTGCTATGGCCAACATCAAGATATTTGAAAATGTAAAACAAACAATAACAGTTTATATGCAAAGCATGAAAACTGCATCATTTTTCCATTATTGTTTTCATATCTCAGAGCGAATAACAGATATAAAATGATGAATAGAAGATAGCACAAAGCACACACTAGAGAGAGAAATATTACCTTTTGCCCTGGATGACCAGATTCTCCTGGTTCTCCCTGTTCAAAGAAAACTAACAATGAAAGGGACAGTCTTACAAGAATTTTCCAAAACCCTTAGGCCTCTGGGTACTTTCACAGATAAGCATGGCCTACTTCTTGATCACATGCACTTTATTCATGTTATTCTGTGGCTCTATCTCTTACCAGACATAAGAAAACTTTTTTTCCCTCTAGATATACAAATCCATATTTTGATAAAAGCTAAGCAGAAAGGGAAGGCACGCCAAGATTGTTTATTGAGACTTTTATCAGATTTCCAAGAGAAATTTTCTGTTGTTTTTGGAAGCTGAGTATGCAGGAGAATAGGAAGAGAGTTATAACCCATCAAAGTTGGTGAAAGAGAAGAGAAATAAAAGCTTACAAAAATCAGAACCGTGACCTTGGGGGTACACGTGCTTGGAAGCCTATAATTACCTTAATTCCTGCTGCAGATGATCCAGGATCACCCTAAAATGAAATCCACAAGAGATTATTCCACAAGTTAGAAATATGGTGAGACTAGAAAAGAGCACAAACGCACAAGCAGCCGTTACCACAGAGGCACTCAAAGGACCCCATGACTCAGGTCTCACTATACTCCATGAGCCTTTGTATCAATATATCAGCTAAGATGTCAACGATTTCCAGGATAAGCAGTGAACTTAGAAAAAAAATGGGTTTCCTTTGGTTGCAAAATGCATAAGGACTACATTCCTTAAAGTAAATATCAATATATACATATGGATCTCCTTACTTGATACAGTGCTAAAAATACATTCTGTGCTAATGGCAGTAACCAATAATTCAGGGATCTGGAACTTATGGTTTTCTCTATTTCTGGAATTTATTAATGTCACTGGCTATCTTTTACTGAGAGTTCCCTGACCCTGTTGGTCTTAGAAAGTCAAGTTTCAATGGATCAAGTCAAAGGGTTAATGATGTTGGGTTGGAAAAAGCCATGCACCAGGTCAGTTTGTTTTCCTCATGAAGCACTGTCACAGTCACGAGCACCACATTTCAAGTGTTACACTTATTTCAGTGTAACAGAGTCACTGTGAAGTTACAGGATGATGGATAACTTGTGGGTGATGGGACGCATGTAAGTTCTGAGGCAAAATCCTGAGCTACAACTGGGTTTTTAAAAAGGTGCCATATTCTACCCAGGTCTCAAAGAGAGTACATTTATAAAACAAATATGATATAAATAAGCAGGTGAGGAGTAGTAGAAGAAAGAATATGGAGGATAGCTGGGAATATAGCTTATTTCTGAAATGAGACCAGCTGAGGGCTTAGAGCTTCAAGCTCCTTCTAGCCCTTTCTGTCACATGAACATACTAGAAGGAAAATGGGGGAAAACTTAGTCATTTGAGACCATTGGGAAAACATAAACATCTACAAAGAGGAAGGCACAGATTCAGGTTTCTTCAGCTGCCCCATCTGTGCAATTCGTCAAGAAGCTGGTCCAGGTGTCTATTTCCTTGTTCTAGATTCAGGAAGCAGCTCATAAATCTCTTTTAGTGACAGAGACGATGACTTAGGCCTTTGTACACGGAACATTTATTCCCCTCCCCCTCCCCACTCTGGTCTTCTGGTACTTTCTCTTTCTCCGGGTCTCAGCTGAAGTAGCATAGCCTCAGAGACTTTTTTACTGGCTAACTAGAAACACACCCCTCAGGCAAACATCTTACTTTGTAGCATTGTGCTCTGTTCATGTCCAGTGTAGCTCATTTGGTAACTATGTCCTTAGGTTTTCTGCTTATTCATTGCCTGTCCCTCCATTAAACAGTTTGTATGTGAGCAGATTCTATTTTTATTCAGTACCTGGCCATAGTATATGCTCAATACATGCACATGGTGAATGAATGAATGAATCTCAAAAATAATTTTTTAAGCAGGTCAGCGGTCAAAGGTGAAAATGAAAAAAAGCTTTAGGAAGGAAAATAAAGTTTAAGAACAAGAAGGAAATCGTAAATTAGGCTATTGAGGAAACTGATATATATGTGAGTTCCTTTGCCATCTGTAATTGCTATTATGCAAGTAACAATGAAAACATGACTAAACATAACAAAGAAGAGGACCCTAAATCCCACTGTCTAACTATAGGATGAAAATGGTTTCTCCTCCCAATCGTGGACATTCATTGAGTACCCAACAAGAAGCGAAATAAAGGTGGCTAATAAAATAACATGGCTTTTTTTTTTTTACTAAATCAAGTCAAGAGCCATCAACACCAATGAATCAGGCTGTAATATTTAGCACAATAAGATCTTTGTATTCATATAAGCAATTCTGACTTTGCAAAGTCCCTTCTTTCAATTCATTTATACCTCACAAAACTCCCATGAGATAGAAAGACTTAATAGATGAGGAAAATGAAGAAATCTGAGGTTAATTAAATTTTGGACTTCCTAAATTCTACGACCATGTTCTTTTTATTGAAATAAGAAAAGAAAAATTGGTTCACTTAGAATTGACATCAGGGGCATAAAGGCTACAGTAAACTTGTAAATAAAAGCAAGCTGTTTGTATTAACTTTAAACATTTTCTTTTTCAGTGTTTTAATCTTAAGTGACTAGATAATCTACTAATGTGAATAAGGACTAGATTTAATTCTCATAGAAGGATGGAAAGAAAAGGACAGTTTCCTGAAATGCTGATTTATTTGTATAAATCTGAGCAGTTTTATTTTGGTGGACAACTATGACTGATATTCTTATTCTCTTAAAAAACTTAGAACTGTGAAATCTCAAGGAATTTTCATAACTTTTAAGCGGGCAGGCAACTGCTGAAAGATTCACAAGTAAAAAATTTTCAAGGATAATGCTGGAAAAAGTGACTATTTATAATCCTCCTTCCCCCAAAGTGAAAATGAATACAGGATTATTAAAAAGAATTAAAGTTGGGGGGAAAAAACTACCTTAAGTATACTTTTAGCTTGATGAGTCACTTGGTTTGGAAATAAAAGTTTGCACAAGGTAAGTCCTAGTTGGGAAACACTGTAAGAAGATAATTGAGATAAATGAATCTGACTTTATTGTTCATTCAACCACAGAGTTTCTGTTTTTGTTTGTGATTATTTTCAAATGCAACATTTGGTGGACAATTACATGTATATGTTGATAAAGCATGTGTGGATATATGAAGTGAATGTGGTGACTTATATCTATCATCCATTAATTAATTCAACAAATATTTATTAGGCACCAATTATGTGCCAAGCATATTTTGGATGCAGGGAGCTGGGGAGACAAGTTCACAGTTACAATCCCTGTCCTTAACCTGCAATTATGATGGTCATTTACTATCTATGTACACATAAATATCATTATTATAAGAATGAAATAGATTCTCTCTCTCTTTCTTTTAAAATCTGGGATAGGAAGAGCCTGTTATGTTTTCAGAAATTCTGTGTCCACCAAGTTGTTTTGTAATTTTTTCATACACAGCTGGACAAGACTACATGCCATAACTCTTGTGCATGAACTTGCATATCTGTACCAACACCCAAATCCTAAATATATCCTTTTTTAAAAAAACTCAGCCATTATTGTTATATGGTGCACATACTATACAAATATAAAATTAAAATGCTATTGATAAATGGTGATTTGGTATAAGGGTGTTGTCCACATGACAGCTATCTACCTCCCTAATATGTAGTTAAAAGCATGCTGGCTAAAAGCACAGGCTGCGGAGAAGGAGCCACCGCATTCCAGCTGGGCTGATACTTAAACCTCTTCGTAATAGTGCCTATCTCTTAGAATTGTTGTGAGAATTAAAGAGGCAATGAAGGGAAATCACTCAGCATAGGGGCTGTGACCAGAATGTCCCAGAAATGATAGTGATTATTGTTACTCACTGTATTTGTTTATCACACATGATAAACAAATGCATTGGGACAGGAAAAGTTCTACCATCAATGAAAATCAGACACAGTTTTAAAAAGTTTGCTCATTCAATAAATACTTCTTATACTCTATCTATGTGCCAGAAACTTGACTTAGTGTTGGAAATAGAGCAGTCTGGCATCATATCGTTTTTGGTCTATTGATTTGTTTTCATTTTTCTAGTGATTTGGATGTTCAACTAAGTCAGGAATTACATTAAACTATGATAAGGGCTATGCAAAGGATTATAAAGAGTGCTGTGGGAGCATATATTAGGGGACCTAACCAATTTAGAGGAGGCTGAAAGACCACCCCAAGGAAATAACATAGAAGTGAATGTTTCAGAGGACTGAATTTAGAAATAGGAGATAGGTAAGGGTTAGAAAGTGGAGAGGTGGGGGTGAAGAGTTTGGGGGAGGTGGACAGAGGGCAAGAGCGTTCTAAGCTGAAAGAATAATGTGCTAAGTTAGAGGATGCCCAACATAGACTGGGGTAGGAGTGCTCACTGTGATAGGTCTTTAGCTTTGATTTAAAGAAAATCTTTGGGTTGGTGGCCCCAAAGATGGCTGTGGTTTGGGACAACATTCAAGGGTGCAAATCAAAGTTGCCATGTCATATGTAAGGTAAGAAAGCAGCATATTTGTAGGAATAGAGATTGGGGAAGCAAAATGAAGACAAAATAAGGTAATACCAACGAAGTAAAGGAGAAGCTTTTGAATCAATGGGTAAAATTGTGAATAAAGTAGTATGGTCAAACCATTCAGTGAACTGGACAGACACTTATTTTCAAGCGAAGGGAAATGGGTAAGAAATCCGTTTCTACATACTTTTTAGTTGGTGGGATTAACACTCCAAAGACTAGAACATAACCTTCCAATAGTAACTGTACACTTGATTGAAATCAGTCTTTGGCAGGTTATTCTTAAACCTAGAGTACGCTGTGGTTGTTGGCCATGGAGAAAACCCAGCCTAATGGTTTTTATTGTTCCACAGCATTTCCAGATGACCAGTCTGGAAAGACTTAGATTGCTTTACCATCCAAAGGCGCTGAGTTGGATCAAAAGGGAAAAAAAAAAAGTCCTATTAAAGTGAATCAATGACGTAATTTACTACATCAATGGCACAAAAGAAGCATTTTTTTATTTTACATCCCAAACTTGGTAAATGATGAATGAGTTTCACATACTGGACACAAAGGCCACGAGGAGAGTGTTTCCAACATGCTGGAAACAAATTATATGACAGAAGCAGGAAATGTTTAAAAAACACATCAAAAATTATATTCCAATTACAGTCTTCTCGGGGATGAATGCTACAGGTCAGATTACATATTATATGTTACAGATTCCTATTTACAATCCCCACTTAGACTCATTGAAAGTTTATAGAAATGATTTCCTTCTTAACTGAAGCATTCTTGTGCTTAATTTCAGCTGACTAACAAAACTTTTTGTTACAAAAGAAAAACAACCAACCTAGTTGATTTCAATTCTATGTGGTAAGAACAGCTAACATTTATTGAGAGTTTACTATGTGTGAGTCCGCATGGTAAATGATTTGCATTAATACAAAAAATAAAAACAGTATTCCTTTGAGACAAACTTGGTCTTTTAAAAGAAAAAATGTTGTTCTACTGTTAGAAAATTATATTTTTTAAAAGGTGTGATTAAAGAAACAATTATTGGCCCATGTTCCGAAAATGAAGCTTCAAAAACACATCTTCTACATAAAACCATATAGGCATAATTCAGAATTGGCACAAATTATTTTCACTCTTAGAAAGTGCTCTCTGCTTAGAAGATTTCCTTTAAGTAGAGGTTGGCAATTATGACCTATGGGCCAATTCCAGCCTCCACCTGTTTTTGTATGGCCTCTGAGCTAAGAATGGTTTTTACATTTTCACATGGTTGCAGAAAAATCAAAAGAGCAAGAATATTTCATGACATGTGAAAATTACATAAAATCAAAATTTCACTGTCCAGAATTAAAGTTTTATTGGAACACAGCCAGACTCATTTGTTTATGTATTGGCTGTGGTTGCTTTCACACTACCATGGCAGAGCTAAGCAGTTGTGACAGAGAATATATGGGCAACACAACCTAAAATATTTATTTTTAGATCCTTTACAGAAAAAGTTTTTTGATCCCTTCTTTTAAGCATGAACAAGAATGTTTAAATGGTATAGAGTTTCTATTCGGGGTGATGGAAATGTTTTGGTAATGGATGGTGATGATGGTAGAACAATATTGTCAATGTAATTAAAAGCACTGAAATATATATTTGAATGTGGCTAAAAGGGCAATGTTTAGGTTGTATATATGTTACTAGAACAAAAATTTAAAAAAATCAACGACATAAGCCTGTATAACACAAACAGTGAACCCTAATATAAACCATAGACTATAGTTAATAGTATAATTACAATAATATTTTCAACGATTGTAACAAATGTACCACACTAACGCAAAATGTTAATAAGAGGAGGAGTATTCGGGAACTTTTATTTTATGCATGATTTTTCTGTAAATATACAACTTCTTTAATTAAATAAGAGAATATTAACTATAACATTGAGGTTTATTTATCTGGTGTTTGGAATTTTTACTTCAAGAGAAGTTGGAGTATACCATGCTTTCATTAGCATTAAACATTTTCTTCCATATTTGATTGTAGTATGATACTTAACCTTTGATAGATAAATAACATGAGTCTGCAGCAGTGATTCTTAACCCAGGGGGTGATTATGGCCCCCAGGAGACATTTAGCAATGGCTGAAGACATTTTGGCTGTCATAATGGGGGGGGGCAGTCTACTGGCATCTAGTAAGTAGACAGCACTCCAGAACAAGAAATTATTGGGCCCAAAATGTTGATAGTGCTGAGATTGAGAAACCTGCTCTGCAAGAAACCAAGTGTCCTCTCTTAATTTCTAGATCGTGATTACTCTTCAAACACAAACATACTATTTGGTGACATTAATCCGTTCCTATCACTCACCCC
>PVKH010003932.1:0-24126 GCA_004027955.1 Chaetophractus vellerosus
TATGCATTTGCTACTTCTCCAAAGTTTTGATCATGTTACTTGGGTTTGTTTCATCATGGATTGGCCAAGGCAAGTCATCCAGTCTAATGGCCGACTCTATTTCATTTTAAAAGACCAATCAGCTGGAGTTTGGAAGGGAGAATTATTTTCAAAGGTTTAATAATATGAGTTACCTTTCATCAGAAAGGATGGAAGCCAAGAGATAATGGATAGATGTCTTTGAAGTACTGAAAGAAAATAGCTGCCAACCTAGAATTTTATAACCAGTAAAAATTGAAGTGAAGTTGAAATAAAGATTCTTCCAGACTACATCCTCTCCCAAAATGGAACAATGGGTCATTAACAGATGAAAAATTAAGGAAATACTAAAAGGAATTCTTCAGGCAGGGCAGAAATTATCCCAGAGAGAAACACAAATACAATAGAAGAAGGAAGGGCAATGGAATGGATAAATATGTAGGTAATTACAAATAAACATTGATTATAGAAAACAATAATATGGCAACTTTGGATTTTAAAAAATAAAAATTAATGCAGAAATGCAGAAAAAGTGCATGACCTTAATAACATAAAAGACAGAAGAGAAAAAGTAGAGTTGAGGTGTTCTAAAGTCCTAGCACTGCCTGGGAGGTGGTAAGAATACTCAATTATATTGAACTCTACTGAGTTAAGCATGCCTATTGTTATCTCTAAGAAAATCATTAACAATCAATAAATGGAAATATAACTCTTTTAAGCTAATTGAGAGGCAAGATAGAAAAAATAAAAATTAATTAATCCAAAATAAACAAACAAAAAGGAATTTAAAATGAATGGGCCAAAAAGACACATGAGTGGTAAGATGGCAGTTATAGACTCAGGTATATCAGTAATTACATTAAATGTAAATGGTCTAAATGCTCTAATTAACAGATAGTCAGACTTGAATAAAAAAGTAAAAGCCAACTATATATTGCTTTAAAAAGGCGTATCTAAACTATAAAGAGAGAATGTTTGAAAGTAAGAGAATGGGAACATATATGCTAAAAGATAACTATATGAATACTAATAAAAACAGAAATAATTATATTTATATCAGAAAGGTATACTTGGGACCAGAAGTATTACTAGAAATAAAGAGAGACATTGTATAATTATAAAAGGGTTGTCCACTGATAAGATGTAACAGTACTAAATTTGTAAGCATCTAATAATATACCTTCAAAATATGTGATGCAACAAGTGATAGAACTACAAGAAAAATTAATAAATCCACAATCACAGTGGGAGATTTTAGCACACCTCTATCAGTAGAATAATCCCAAAATAAAATGATATTGGTTTAGAAGACCTTACCAGCACGATTAACAAATTGGACCTAATTAACAAATAGAGAACACAATACTCAATGACAGTAGAATACTCAAGGAACCTTGAATAAATTTGACCATATGCCAGGTCATAAAGCATATCTCAAAAAATTTAAAAGTATTGAGTGCATTTATAGTGTCTTTTCTTACCATAGAAGTCATTAACTTGGAATTAAGCTAGAAATTATTGGGGGTGGATGTGGCTCAAGCAGTTGAGTACCTGCTTCCCACAGGGACAGTCCTGGGTTTGGTTCCTGGTACCTTCTTAAAACAAACAAACAAACAAACAAACAAACAAACAAACAAACAACAAGCAAAACAAATGAATAAAAAGAAAAACAACTCAGCTGATGTGGCTCAGTGGTTGAGCACTGGCTTCCCCATACGAGGTCCCAGGTTCAATCACCGGCCCCCAATACCTCAAAAACAAACAAACAAACAAACAAAAACCATTATCAAAAAAGAGGACTGGAAAATTCACCAAAACATATATATCAGTTGCTTGACTAAATATATATATATATTTAGTCAAGCAACAGATATTTATTAAGCACTCACTCCACATCCAGTTCTTTGCTAGGAGCTAGGGATACGAAAACTAATGCTTTTCTTCTCTCATGGAGCTTGCATTCTCCTAACCTCTTGAATTACACACACCAATATGTGATATGTGTAAGACAGAGAGGCATTTTGTGCTACAAGAACCAATAACCTGGAAATCTGACTAGATTTGAGAGGTCATGAGGAGGTAGAAAGATCACTCAAGGAAACAAGCACAGAGGAACATTGACTTGCTCAAACAAACAGCAGAACAGGAATGATTACTAAAAAGAAGCCATATGCTATGAAGTAGGTGACAGTCACTCCACTTTACAAATGGAAAATGGAGGACGGGCAGGATAAAATGATGTGCCCCAGACCAACGGCAGCGGGGTCATTCAAACCCAGATTCTGCTGGTGCCGCCTTTTACGCCAGGTAGGCCTAGCACCAGAACCCATGAGCGAGGGGTTTCTCGTTCTCTGGTTGCACACACCCTACACCCTGCCTGAGGCAGTTTTCTGCACAAGTTAACCCTCAGCTTTCCATTCTCTAACCTCATTAGATTTTCAGTTGACCTATATTCAAGCTATTAATTCCATGAGATTACACAATATATTTAGTTCAGAGTAGCACAATCATAACCATATTTGTGCTTTTGTGTCTGGATTGCTTCACTCAGCATTATGTCCTCCAGGTTCATCCATGTTGTCATATACTTTACAGCTTCATTTCTTCTTATAGCTGCACAATATTCCATCATGTGAATACACCACAGTGTGTTTATCCATTCATCAGTTGATAAATGCCTGGGTTATTTCCGACTTTTGGCAATCATGAATAACATTGCTATGAATATCAGTATACAGATGTCTGTTTATGTCACTGCCCTCAGTTCTTCTGGATATATATCCAGTAGTGGTACTGCCAGGTCACATGGCAAATCCATATTCAACTTCCATAGGAAATGCCAAACAGTCCTCCACAGTGGCTGTACCATTCTGCATTCCCACCAACAGTGAAAAAATGTTCCATTCTCTCCACATCCTCTCCAACACTTGTAGTTCTCTATCTTTTTAATAGAGGTCATTCTAATAGGTGTGGAATGATATCTCATTGTGGTTTTGATTTGCATTCCCCTAATCTCTAGTGATGTTGAACATTTTTTTCATGTGTTTTTCATGATTTGTATTTCTACTTTGGACAAATGTCTATTAAAGGCTTTTGCCCATTTTTTAATTGGGTCATTTGTCTTTTTGTTGTTGTTGTTGTTGTTGAGTTGTAGCATCTCTTTATATATCATGGATATTAAACCCTTATAAGATATGTGGTTTCCAAATATTTTCTACCATTGAGTGGATTGCCTTTTCACCCTTTTGACAAAGTCCTTTGAGGTGCAAAAGTGTTTAATTTTGAAGAGGTCTCATTTATCTATTTTTTCTCCTGTTGCATGTGCTTTGGATGTAAGGTCCAAGAAACCACCACCTGCCACAAGGTCTTTAAGATGTTTCCCTACATTCTCTTCTAGTAGTTTTATGGCCTTCGCTTTTATATTTAGGTCTTTGATCCATTTTCAGTTGATTCTTGTGCAGGGAGAGAGATAGGGTTCCTCTTTCATTCTGTTGGTTATGGCTATCCAGTTCTCCCAGCACCATTTGTTGAAGAGACTGTTTTGCCTCATTAACATGGACTTGGTAGGTTTGTCAAAGGCCAGTTGGCCATAGAAGTGAAGGTTATTTCTGGACTTTCAATCCTATTCCACTGATCAATGTGTCTATCTTTATGCCAATACCATGCTGTTTTGACCACTGTAGCTTTGTAATATGTTTCAACTTCAGGCAGTGAAATTCCTCCCATGTCACTCTTCTATATTTGAATGATTTTGGCTATTTAGGTGCACTTTCCCTTCCAAACGAATTTGGTAATTGCCTTTTCTATTTCTGTAAAGTAGGCTGTTGGAATTTTTATTGGTATTGCAATGAATCTATAAATCAGTTTGTGTAGGATTGACATCTTCACCATGTTTAGTCTTCCAATCCATGAACATGGAATGTCTTTCCATTTGTTTAGGTCTCCATTGATTTCTTTTAGCATTGTTTTGTAGATTTCTGCATATAGGTCCTGTAATTCTTTGTTAAATTGATTCCTAGGTATTTCAGTCTTTTTGTTGCTATTATAAATGGAATTTCCCCCCTAATTTCCTCCTCAGATTGTTCAATATTAGTGTAGAGAAACATTGCTGATTTTTGCATGTTGATCTTGTATCCTGCCACTTTTCTGAACTTATTACCCCAAGTAGCTTTGTTGTAGACACTTCAGAATTTTCTAAATATAGGATGACATCATGTGCAAATAGTGAGAATTTTACTTCCTCTTTTCCTATTTTGATGTCTTTTATTTATTTTTTTGTCTAATTGCTATAGCTAGAACTTCTAGTACAATGTTGAATAACAATGGTGACAGTGGGCATTCTTGTCTTGTTTCTGATCTTAGAGGGAAAGCTTTCAAACTTTCCCCATTGAGTACAATGTTAGCTGAGGGTTTTTCATATATACCTTTTATCATATTCAGGAATTTTCCTTCTATTCCTATCTTTCGAAGTGTTTTTATCAAGAAAGGATGCTGAATTTTGTTGAATGCCTTATCTTCATTGATTGAGATGATCGTGTGTTTTTTTGCCCTTCAATTTGTTAATGTGGTGTATTACATTAATTGATTTTCTTATGTTGAACCACTCTTGCATACCAGGAATAAATCCCACTTGGTCGTGATGGATGTCTTTTGCTATGCTGTTGAATTCTATTTACAAATATTTTGCTGAGAATTTTTGCCTCTATGTACATTAGAGAAATTGTTCTGTAATTTTATTTGCTTGTAGTGTCTTTATCTGGCTTTGGTATTAGGGTAAAGTTGGCTTCATAAAATGTATTGAGTAATTTTCCCACCTCTTAAATTTTTTAAATAAGGTTGGTGTTAATCCTTCTCAAAATACTTGGTAGAATTCACATGTGAAGCCATCTGTTCCTGGACTTTTCTTTTTTGGGAGATTTGTTATGACCGATTCAATCTCTTTAAATGTGATTGCCTTGTTAAGTTCTTGTATTTCTTGTAGCATCAGTATAGGTTGCTTGTGCATTTCTGGGAATTTGTCCATTTCATCTAGGTCATCTAGTTTGTTGGCATACAGTTTTTCATAATATCCTCTTATGATCCTTTTTATTTCTGTGGGATCAGTTGTAATTTTGCCCCTTTCATTTCTGATTTTTTTTGTTTGCATCTACTCTCTTTTTCTTTGTTAGTTTAGCTAGTGGTATGACAATTTTATTGATCTTCTCATAGAATCAGCTTTTGATTTTGCTGATTTTCTCTATTTTTTTGTTCTCAATTTCATTTATTTCTGTTCTAATCTTTATTATTTCTTTCCTTCTGCTTGCTTTTGGAATGGTTTTGCTGTTCTTTTTCTAGTTTCTCCAGTAGTTCACTTAGATCTTTGTTTTTAGCTCTTTCTTCTTTTTTAATATAGGCAATTAGGGCTTTAAATTTTTGTAATGGTTTGACAGTTTTATTTAATTATGAATTCCAAAAGTATAAATTGGATTATGCTTGTAAACGGATCTGTTCATCTGGGCATGATTAAGTTATGATTAGGGCATTAACTGCCACGTCAGTGGGACTTGAGCCCCACCCCTCGGTGGGCATGGTCTCAAGTATAAAAGACTAGACAAAACGCAGCAGTGATGAGAGAAGCAGATTTGAGAAGCAGTTCTGATGTTTAAAAGAAGCACTCCAGGAGAGGATAAGTGAGCCATTCGCCCAATAGTCTACAGCTGGCCTTGTGGAGAGACGCAAAAGCGTAGAGAGCCTCATGGTCTACAGCTGAACTTGTGGAGGAAACAGAAGCTAAGCCCGGAGAGAAACACAGCCCCAGGAACAGAGAAACCCAGAAGCCTGAACCCTGGAGAGGTCGGCAGCTGTCTTGCTCCAACACGTGGACTTTGGTGAGGGAAGAACTTATTGCTTTGTGGCCTGGTAACTGTAAGCTTCTACCCCAAATAAATACCCTTTATAGAGACCGACCAATCTTTGGTATATTTCCAAAAGCAACCCCTGTGGCTGACTAATACATGGAGTTTAACCCATTCACATACAATGATATTACTGTAAATGCATTATATACTTCCACCACTTTATTCTTTGGTTTTCATATGTCATATCTTATTTTCATTGTCTTTTTACTCTTTTGGCTATCCTTTATGATATTCTTTCTTCTATACTTTCTTCCAAGCCTCTCTCTCCTGTCTTTTTCTTTCAGGCTGTAAGGCTTCCTTTAAGATTTCCTGCAAAGGTGGATTCTTTTTTACTAACTCTCTTAGTTTCTGTTTGTTTGTGAATATTTTAAACTTACCTTCATATTTGAAGGACAATTTTTCTGGATAAAGATTTCTTGGCTGGCAATTTTTCTCTTTCAGTATCCTAATTGTATCATTCCACTGCCTTTTTGCCTCCATGGTTTCTGATTAGAAATCTGCACTAAGTCTTACTGGGCATCCCTTGTATGTGATGGTTTTTTCTCTCTCTTTTGTGAGATTTTAATGGTGGGAGGCTATATATCATTGCTGTTCTTCAATTCTTGGTTCAACCTATTCTAGATCTTTAGGATTGTCCCTGTTAGTTGCTCAAATCCTAGGGCCTTGGGGAGGGAGGCTGTAACAGCTGGGAAAAGCCTCTCTTATTTACTTTTTTTTTTTTAAGATTTATTTTTTATTTATTACATATCCCCCCCCCCTTTCCACTTGCTCTTGCTGTGTGTCCATTCTTCTGTGTTTTTCTATGTCTGCTTCTTGTCTCCCTCCGTCTTTTGCGGCGACGCGCTGAGTCGGCCCTCCGCAGCGGCGGCTCGCTCCGTTCATGGGTGGCTCCTTTCTGTTTTCACGGGCGGCTCCGCTCCATGTTTTGCAGGCAGCAGTCCTCCGTGTTTTTTTTGCAGGCTGCCTGGCTTCCGCGGTTCGCAGGCGGCAGCTCCGCTTTTCACGGGTGACTTTGCCATGCCCATGGGGGCTCCGCCCTGCCCGTGGTGGCTTTTTGCCCTGCCCACGGCAGCTCTGCCCCACCCACGGTGGCTTGCCTTTCTCAAGGCCATCTGCCCGCTCGGAGAGGTCCCCAGGAACCGAACCCAGGGCCTCCCATGTGGTACCCCAGCATGCTCTTATCCACTGAGCTATCTAGCCAGGCCCCTCTTATTTACTTTTAATTTCCTCACATGCACTTCCTTGGTCTGCCATCAGATGGTACTTTTTGACAGCCCTCTCAGTTCAATGCCTGGTCAGAATGTGTTTGCTGCAGCCCGGGCTGGATCAATGTAGCAGAGGTTCCTGCCAGGAGGCTGAAAGTCTTATAATTCAAACTTTCTCAGAGGCAGTTTTCCAGCCCTTGCTGGCAGCACCCTCCCTTTTCCTGGGTAGGAAATAATTCCACTCCCTTTGCATCCTCAACAACCAGTCTTGGTCAGTAGAGAAGGAGATTGAGAGAGTCAGATCTCTTTAGTCCCTTGCCAACCCCTAAGGCAAACAATGGTGTGGGCCTACCCAGCCTGGAAGGGCTCCTGGGACACAGCAGACCAAATTTGTGGGTCAAAAGTTGAGTCAGCCTTAGGCCCTCTCCTTCTCTTTCCCTTTTCCTGGGGAGTTGGATCCCTGTGGCCCCCTATGTCTGTAGGTGCTGGCCCTGAGGCCTGAGAATTCAAAAGTGCTTATAGGGTGGGGGAGGATGCCGGCATTTGCAGCTGTGGCTTTTAACTCACACTTTTGCTGTTGAGATTCTTTTCCTTTGCCCCACTCTCCTCTGGGCTGTGTCAAGCCTTCCCCTGGTATCCTACATACTAGAAAATTTTTTCCAGGCCATTTCTGCCTGTCCTCTACTGTTTTTCTAGGAAAGAGGAGAGTCCTGTGTCTTTCTAAGCCACCATCTTCCAGAAGTGACACCAAATATTTAAAAAGTAAGCAATATACTTCTTAAAAACAACCCATGGGTTAAAGAAATAAAACAGAATTTAGGAAATATTTTTAACTGAATGAAAATGAAAGTATAATACATTGAAACATGGGTGATGCAGCTAAAACTATGCCTGGATGGAAATGTTTAGTCTTAAATGTGTATATTAGAAAATAAATAAAGATGAAAATTGATATTTTCAGAACCTATCTCAGGAAGTTAGGAAAAGAATAGAAAACTAAACCCAAGCAAAGAGACAAATTGGACATAAAGAGAGTTGGCTAAAAAGGAAACAACAGGAGCATAGTAAATATAAACTCACAAATATCATTAATTATATTAACTCTAAATGCTCTAGATGCCATAATTAAAAGATCATAAGAAAATAAGAAGAGAAATGCATTAAAGAGCAGAAATTCATGAAATAAGAAACAAAGGTACTAACAAAACCCAACAAAACCAAAAATTAATTATTTGTAACAATTATTACACTTACAGGAAAACAAATTAAGGAAAACAAGACAAGGAACAATTTACCAATACCAAGAATGAAAGAGGAGCCACTATATATATATACATTAAGGGGCCGGCTCGATAGCCCAGTGGATAGGGCGCCGGCATACCACATGGGAGGCCCCGGGTTCGATTCCTGGGGACCTCTCCTAGCGGGCAGACCGCCTTGAGAATGGCAAGCCGCCATGGGTGGGCCGGAGCCACCGTGGCAGGGCAAGAAGCTGCCACGGACAGGGGAAGAGCCGCCACGGCAGGGCAGGTCGCCCGCGGATGGAGCGCAGCCAGCCACCCGCGAACTGAATCAAGCGCCGGCCGTGAATGGACGCAGAGACCGCCCACAAGCGGGGAAAGCCGCGCCTGCGCAGTGACCACTCTCGGCGCGTCGCCGCAGTGGGGGGAAGGGGAGATATGTAATAAAATTAATAAATCTGTAAAAAAAAACACATATATATAGGTGTAAATGTGTATATATAATAGATATTATGGACATTTTATGACAATATTTTCAGGTGAAATGGACAATATCTGTGGCAAGAAAATGTTCATACTAACAATTAAAATTGGGATATTTCAATGCCTATATTTGTTAAATAACTTAAATACATAATTAAAAATCTTTCTACAAAGAAATATTTTGTCCAGATATCTTCAATTGTTAATTTTTCCAAACATTTAAAGAAGAAATGATACCAATTTTATGCAAATCTGTCCAGAGAAGAGAATAAAGGGAACACTTCCTTAGTTGTTTTATGAGACCTGTATAACCTTGATACCAAAATTGAAAAAAAAGCCTATTACAAGAAAGAAAAAAATTATAGATGAATGTCTCTCATGAACATGGATGCAAAAATTCTAAACAAAATATTAGCAAACTGAATCCAACAATATATAAAAGAGATAATATATCAAGATGACCTTGGGCTTATTCTAGGAATGCAAGGATGGTTTAATATGAAAAAATCAATCATTATAATTCACCACATTAGCAGAATAAAGGAGAAAACATTGCAATATGATTTCAATAGATGAAGAAGCATTTGATAATATCCAACAACCATTTGTGATTTAAATAGAAAACCTTACCAAAGTAAGAATGGTGTAGAACCTTCTTAATTTGATAAGACTACCTACAATAACCTACAGCAAATATCATACTTTAATGTTGAAATAGTGAATGATTTCCCCTGAAGGTTTGGGAACAAAACAATGACTCCTATCACAACTTTAACATTGAATTGAATTGGAGGTCCTGGATAGTGTAATGGAGTAAGAAAAAAAAAGTAAGGATAGGAAAGAAAGAAATTAATTTTCATATTTTTAAGATATCATGTTTGTATATGTAGACAATCCAAAATTATCTATAATGAAATTAATAAACTTAGTAAGTGATTTAGCAAGGTGGCTAGATAGAGTTTATCACACAAAAATCTATTCTATTCCTAAATATCTACCACTAACAATTAGAAAATAAAATTAATGTAACAGAGCAATACTGAGACTGGCAGAGACAGTCATGTAGTATAGTGTGATGCAATACGCAGCATGCCTTTGTCACCCATCCACTCACCTCCTCAGTAACCATATTCTGATGTTCCTGTGTGGCCCCACAAAGGCATTTCCTGACCCATGGAAGGTGAGACTCTCATCTCCTTTCATTTACCTCACCCCACCCTTGCTGTCAAAGCATATCTTCCCATCCTATAATACCCATCCCACAATTTCTATCTCATCCCTAACTCAGTCCCATGCTTTTATTTCCTTCAAAGAACATATTGCAATTTTTATTCTTTTGATTTTTTAAAATTTCACTGCTCACTATATCTTCAGTAAAAAAAGTACAAAAATAATGACATTGCTCACTGAGATTTTTAGGAGTTCAGTTGGCTTGTTGGGAATATGTTTAAGAGCTGGGTCCTGTTTCAAGATGCACATGGGGGGGGGCGGCTGTAGCCCAGTGGATAGGACGCCGGTTCACCACATGGGAGGCCCCAGGTTCGGTTCCAGGGGGCCTCTCCGAGCGGGCAGACCGCCTTGAGAGGATAAGCCACTGTGGGTGGGACAGAGCAGCCGTGGGCAGGGCAAAAAGCCACCACGGGCAGGGCAAAAGCCACCACGGGCAGGGCAAAGCCACCACAGGCAGGGCAAGTCGCCCATGAACAGAGCAGAGCCACCCGCGAACAGAGCAGAGCCGCCCGCGAGCGGGGCAAGCCACCTGTGTGGTGAGCTGACTCGGCGCGTCGCCGCAACGGAGGGAGACAAAGCAGACACAGAAGAATGCAAAAATGAACACAGCAAGAACAAGCAGAAAGGGGGGGATATGTAACAACAACAAAAAAAGATGCACATGAGGCTAGAAGAGGGGCTGCCTGTTGGGATGCTGTTAAATCTGCACAACATTTATTATATATAAGCAATTTAAAATAGTTCTTACCATACCATTGAAAGATATGAAATCAAAGGTCCAGGTAAAAATGGCATGTAGAACTCATATACAACTTTTTCTCTCTCCTGAAACTCCACTAAAACAAAAGCAAAGGACTTCTGAAAATCCATAAATAATAAGCCCTAAGAAAATGTAAGAAAAGAAAATGACAACAAAATGTTGGAAAATAAAAGGCAAATGGAACATTTAACAGAATCCAGAGAATGACAAAACCTGAGGTAGCAGTAGGTAAAGCAGAGGATCAAACTGATTTGTCCCACAGACTCCTGCTCAAAGGCTTAGGTATTAGGGGTTTAGGTTTAGCTAACAACAGGAGGATTGGCTGAAGTTCAGTTGAAGAAGTAGTTAGGTCTCCAGGCACCTTGCCTAATTTCCACACAAGCAGAAGACTGGACGTTCATTCTAAAAAGAAAAAGAAAGTAAAGCCTCAGGTTGAGTTGGGGGGCCAGTGTACCATTCCAATAAAATGGGAGCTAACTGAACATTTATGTTCTGAGCCCTACCCCCTCTCTGCCCCAGCTCTTTTCTGTACCAGCTCCCACAATGCTCACAGCGCTGCTTACAGCCTTCCATTGGTACTTGGAATATCATTTCTGGAAAATGTGACAACCCAAGGAAAAAAAGTTTTTATGCAGGTGATCACACCCCAGAAAAGCACACTGTTAACAAGCTGTCCCCAAGCACACTGAACTTCCGTACTTAAATGAGAACAAACAAATCTGGATCCTCAGAACTTGGGGAACACCTTCCATTTAAACAGAGACTAAAATAAACATTGTGAAAAGGGTTAATTTATTGAAAGTAAGACTTGCAAGAAAGAGATATCAGTGGAAATTTAAAACCCTCCCCAAATCTCACAATATCCTCAGAAAATAAAATATTATATTTATGATAGTATGAATAAAAAGAGTCGTTAGAAATTAAAAATTGTGATGAGAAAAATAAAAGACTTAGTCAAAGAGCTAAAATATAAAGTTCAGGAAGCTCCTTAGAAATGTGAACAAAAAGATAAAGTGAAAATCAGAAAGAAAAGAAGAAAATTAGAGGACCATGGAGGAGATCCCAAAAAATCTTTAAAATATGTGTTCTTTATAGAGAGAACAGAGAAAATAGAAAGAACTAATTCAAAAAATGTCTCAGAACTAAAGGACGTGAGTTCCATATTGGAAAGGCCTCCCTGATTGCCTCACACCAGAGATGGAAACAGACTCTACCTCAGGTACATCATTGAGGATCCACTCTCTAAAACCTACTGGAATGGATTAGGCCCAGATAACGGGAAATGTCTGCATTTACCACCACTGAGTACAGTGTGCCTAGCATTTTTAGAGGAATTGAGGGGTCCAAAAAATAGGTATAAGATGTAACTCTACTCTAGAAAAGTTTCTCTTATGGAAGAGGTGAGAACAGAAGGGACAAAGGAAACCAGGAGAGACTGCTAATATCTGGAGGTGGGGGGGGAGGGTGGTGATAGGAGGGGAGTTTTAGTCCACCCCTTTGCAGTTGTGACAGAAATCTACCTCCAAATACAGCAAGCAGAATATGGTCTATGTAATTGGGTAGTCCAGGGGTGGTGCTGCCATAGGCACAGTGTGATGTAAGGACTCAGATGATAGAGGGATCCATTTCTCTTCCCATATCTTAATTCTGCCTGTCTCCATGTGATGGCTTCATTCCATAGGCAAGGTCTATTGATTCAGTGGGAACAATGGCTGTGGGCAGTGCAAGTCTATATTCTTACAGTTTATGATTCACACGGGGAGTGTCCTTCTCCTTCTATTCCATGGTGTCCTTACAGCAAATCTCATGTAAGAATGGCTCTGGCCCTGCTTCATGCCACTAACCTACTGTGCTGGAGGATCAGTTAGTCTACTTGGCCAGTGTAGGTCAAAGGCACATAATTGCAATGAAGTGGCAGAGGCTCTGTCATTGAGAGCCCCACTTGGACCACCCAGAGAGAGGAGTTGTGTTCTGCCAAGAAAAGGATGCTGCTGGGAAGACAAACGATATATCTCTGCTAGGGAAGAAGAGATGAGGCTGCAGACAACATATCCGTAATTAATCTGCTTATCTTGCTCCACTCAACTAAATCTATCCTCCTTCTGAATTTCTACATGGGGAAGCTCCCAAAAGGGAAGAGACTCTCTGTTCTAGTGCTTATATATTAAATCTCATGCATGGAGGTTAAGCTGCAGACTCTGGAACCAGAATGCCTAGTTCTAATGCCAATTTTACCAATCATTAGCCATGTGAACCTGGGCAAGTTCATTGACTTCCTTGTGCCTCAGTTTCCTCAGCTATGAAATGGGGGTGCTAAATTCCAGGGCTGTTAGGAGTACTAATTATATAAAATTAGTAAATGTAGCTAATGTATATAAAAGCACTTAGAACTGGGTCTGGCTAATAGCTGACAATGTATGTTAACTAGTCTTATATTCCCATTTCTTTTCAACAGCACCTGAGTCTCAAAGTCATTTTAAATGACTATATATAGATTTTTAAAATTAAGCCCTGTCGTTTCTTCCATCACAATATCCATCACTCATTTAATCTGGGGATTTAAAAAAGGGGGTCTTTCCTATGTGTATTTCCTCTCCATTCCTATGACCACAACTGTCAGATCCAGACCCCTGCAGTAAGAGTAGCTTCTCTAAAATTCATTTTTAATGAAGCTGTATCTTGAAGCCATGGCTTGAGCTTGAACATAGGCTTGGAGTTTGGGGTTTGAGCCAATGATTAATTCCATACCCACTTCCTCCACTCCAAAGACAATTCTGCTTCACTCCAGCACCCTGGCCACCATCTAACACATGGTGCTTTTTTCTTTCTTCTGCCTTTTCTCCACAATTAGTTTCTAACTTCCTTAAGTGTTGACAATAAACACAGGCTTTGCACTTGGATCTGGTTCCAGCAGTACAGAGCAAGGCCGTCAGCTAACATCTCTGAACCCCAGTTACTGCATCTGTAAGAGGGGCTGTGTCTAGCACAGCACCAGGCACATACACCATGTTATTTTCTTTCCTTCCTTTTGTGTCCTCACCAGCACCCACCGAAGGCTGAGTGACCAGCAGGTGTTTTTTTGTGCCAAGCACACAAGGACAGTGCAGTTATATAATCAAAGAAACACATTTAAAATTTGCTTTCTTGAACTACAGCTTCTCATCAAGGCCATGGGAAATGAAGAAGAGCTCTTTCCTCTTGTAGAGTCACAATCTTTGCTTATCATTTTAGCATTTTCCTCTACACTATTACAAGTTAAAGAACTAGCCTCCAGATTTTTCCAGATATTCATTCTGTAATTTTTATTTCTGATCTCTCAGATTCATCGCCCATGCAGCCAGAGCTTCAACATCAGCTCTAGAGGTGTCCGAAAGGCTTTTAATGTACCCAGGACTCCATACTGCTGTGCAAATTGCCTGGCAGGAGGAAAATGGCTTTGAGGGCCCAGATACTACAGCTGGAGACCAAGGAGCTGCCTGCTGCCTCCAGGCCTGCACAGTGGACATCTGTGGCCAGACTGGATTGGATGCTGCAACTCACTGAGCAAAAGGATCAGCTTAGATTGTTAATGGCCAAATCTCAGACAATCAATAGACATAGTTCCCTTCAGCAGCTCCAAAGGAGTTCAGGGAGTGTAATCCTGAGTTATTATAGTGTTGAGCCTGGAAAACTTTTCTAGAAAATTTAGGGGGATGTTTGCCATCGATGAAGCCAGAAATGCCAGGAGAAAAGTTATTCGAAGGTGTGGTTCTGATTGTAATATTTACATAAGCTGAAAAGACCATAGGCTAACGGGAGAAATTAGTTGGATCAAAGCATTGAACATTACAGTAAAAAATATACACAGTATATTTAGCCATAATTGCTGTAAACAATTTGTTTTCATCCAACCTGGTATAACAAGCTCATAGAAAATATTGCTGAATAACCACATGACACATTAATGAACATTATCGGGCCAAGCATTTTTCTGTTAGCCTTACTTGAAGTTGCTGAGGATAAATGAGACAACTTCTGATATTTCACTCTAGACTTAACTTTTCTATAGAAGTGGTCCTCTGATTTAACAAAACCTAAATTCAGGGTCACACCATTCACAGTGGGAGAATATTGGCTCTTTTTTTCTTTTTCTTTTATGATAAACTATCTATTTTGTTGTAGAAAGATTCCTAGGCGAATCTTGGGAAAGTAGTGCTGAGTGACAAAGGCAGACCTCAGGCAACAGGGTAACCTTCCCCAAAAGGTTAAAAAAGCAACTAAACTAAACAAAGAAGCCCATCTGTATAGATGAGGAAGTGTCCAGACTATAAAGGGATGGATTGAAAAATATGTTCACCAAGAATGGCCTCAATGGCAAGGTAATTGCACTGAGACACACAGCTAAGGTGAACATGCACCTCTCTATTGAACATCTCTCATACTAGGTGTGAGATACAATTGTCCCATCAAAGTGGCTTACAGCCTGAAGGTAAAGGGCCTAGCAGTTTCTCAGGTTCACAGAGACCATGACCTTTCCCCATCTCAGACTGGAAGCCTGTTTTACATAAAGACAATAGACAAGAATTTGGGAAATTTGGTTCAGTTTTCCATAGCACAGCAATCACATATCCCCCCTTAGATCACAGGTCTTATTCCTCTATACTTTGGAGGCAGAGACCCCTCTGCAACAAGCTGGATAGAAAGCTCATTGAAATGTGCACTTTAGTCTCCATATCTGCAGGATTCTTTTAGCTGACATCGTTGGGTGCCTGCTCTGTGCAAGGCACTGTGTATGTCTGAACAGCTGTAGATAAAGGCATTCAAGCAGGCATTGAATTATAAATGGGGGGTCAGCTTTTTTTTTTTTTTCTGGGGAAGACTGCCACCTAAAGCAGTTCTAAAAATTGAGTCTGTCTGATTTCATTCCACCCAGTTACAGCATACCCCATGTGAACAGTTAAGTTTCTTTTGATTTGTGATGCCTTGCTAGGAGCATCTGTCCTTGCAGCTTGTAGCCATCCTTCTCCCTTCATTTCATAATATATATTATTTAGGATTGGAGTCGATGGGCATCTGTAACCAGCACGTTTCTGTTCCTATGCAGCATCTTTACTGGAACTGCAATCTGTTTTGTAATAAAACTTACTCTCTGGTATTTACTGACTTCTTTAGCCACACAAATTCCTGTAATTAGGCTGAAACCATGGCATGATTGATTTAGAGAGACTGATGCTAGCTCCTTAGATCAGCACGTTCCATGGACCCTCCTTGAAAGGATTTTCCTGTAGACTGCCATCACTTTATGGTAGGTGAAAAGCAATGTCCACAGAAGCCCTCGGACAGACTTCCAACATTCAATTCTTCTTGGAATGGAGGACCAGGCAGGCAGGCCTGCAATGCCCAGTGGAGCATCAAGTTCAATCTTGATGGCCTGGGAATTACGGCAGCCTCTGGATGAGTCCAGGGAGGCATTTGTCAGTGGTGCTTTCTGCATTTTTCCAAGGTAGGGGTGAGAGCTTAGAGCAATGGCCAACTGATTAACAACCCATCCACCCCCACTGACCTCAAATGGCATCAGAGCCAGGAAGAGCACCCCAAGAACCACCTGGGATCTCAGATGGAGGCAAAGCCGCAGCCTCTCTGCTCTGTGGAGACTCACTGGCAGCTGATCCTCCGGCTCTGCAGTGGCCGGCCTTGCAGCCCTTCTTGCAGCCTTCCTCTTGATCTTAGGCTGGCCCATTGAGGACTGAGGATGGAGGCTTGAGCAAAGTGGAGGCACAGCTGGTCTGGCCAAGAACCTGCTGTGGGGATTCAGTGCGGATGTCCACAGTAGGCCAGGGGAGGCAGACAGGCAGGCAGCCTCAAAGGGGAAAGACTGGGTCCACCTGAGCAAGGCTGCCAGCTGGGGCCACAAGGGGAGGGGTATAGGACATCCTTTCTCTACACTTGTTCTTGCTTCTTACTTTCTAGTGCATCAAAACATTATCATGGCCCAGGACGTGGAGCTAGCACTTATTTAGGGAGTCTTATTTTTGTTTTCTTCTGAAAAGCCATTAAAAAAGGATCATTAAAGAAAAGTCACATAGAAAATATAGGGGATTCCCATATACCCAACCCCCCCCCTTTCCTCTCTCTTCTTTTAATAACATTTTCATGTGGATGGTACATTTATTACTAGTGATGTACAAATATTGAAACATTGCTGCTAATCATAGTCAATGGTTTACACTATGGGTTTACATTTTGGACCGTATACTTTTATAAGTTTTGACAAAATTTAAAATGGCCTGTATCCCTTATTGCAAGATCATGCAGAACAATTCTAAGCCCTAAAAATGCCCTATGTTCCATCTATTCTATTCTTCCTCCACCTCCCCTCAGAACCTATGGGAACCACTAAGTTTCAATTTTTGAAGAATAAGGTTCATAGTTACATACTTTAATATTGAGGCCTTGACATATTGGTCTGTTTTCTTTTATTAGGCATTGCCTATGTTCTTGAGGGATTCTTGTCCCTCTAATTGAGGACATAGCAGGACTCTCCAGGATGGGAGTTTAATATTTTCTTGTTTATTGTGTAGGTCTCCACCCAGTGAAGTAACACCCTATGACAAGAGGAACACTTACATATTCCAAAGAAGCATGCCCCAGGTGTGCCTTATCCCGTATATGCCCCCACAGCCAATGCCCTACACCAGTAACCCTCCCCTGCCATATTTGCCAAAAGAACATTCCCAACATTGTAGTTTTTTTTAACAAATCAATTTTATTGATACATATTAATAAAGCATATAATTTATCCAAAGTGTACAATCAATGGTATTTGGTATAATCACATAGTCATGCATTCACCACTTCAATCATTATTAAAGCATTTTCATTATTTCAATAATAATAATAATAAAAAACAAAAAAAACAGACAACAAATGAGAAAATTCCTCACCTCTCAATCTCTCTGTTTTTCCTGCTGTACATCACTGTAATTCTGGCTATTCTTGCACAATTAATTATTTGTTTATTAAGCAGTTTTATTGAGATATATTCACATACCATATGATCTATCCAAAGTGTATAATCAATGCCTTTTTTTTAGCTGTTAAAAAGTCCTTTATTGTAAAATTGTAAAATAAATAGAAAAACAGATTGAAAGAAATTATAAATTTTAAATAAAAGTGCAAGGCAAGGTTAGATTTAATATGATCAATTATAACAAATAGAAAGCATAGCAAAAAACATTAATAAATATAAATAATAATTCAAATTAATAGAAATTAATTATAACATAATTCTAATTTTTATATTACAGTTCAATTGGACATAATAACCTCTAAGAATGAAATTAATTATTGGTTTAGTTATTTAATTGCCATTTAGGTCATAATTCTTTCTAGATAATCAAATTCCTATTTGGGAAATTCTTCACATCTTATTGGAATGAATTACAGCAGATAACAATTTGCCAGCTCATAATTTTATGAGGCAGAAAAACTCAAAATCTTGCTCAACAATAGTCATGTTAAATCATTATTGATCAAGATAGAGTATTTTAAATAAAAAGTATGGATAAGAAAGGGTTAAAGAAAATTGAAGTATCCACAAATATATCTCTTTTCTAGCCCTCCTCAATTAAAAGCAAGTGTTTATTTTGTATAAAAAAATTACAGAATACCGATCACAGGAACAATTTACCAGTTGCACTGAGTAACTATTGTTCATAAACTAAATGTTGTTATTTTACATTTATCTGGTCTACTCCAGCTCTTTTTTGGTTACTATTTGCATGGGATACCTTTTTCCAACCTTTCACTTTTAACCTGGTTGTGTCCTTACATCTGAAGTGGGGCTCTTGTAGACAACATTCCATCAGTCTAGGTCTTTTCATTGGGGAGTTCAATCCATTAAGATTCAGTGTTATTACTGTAAAAACATTACTTACTTCATCCATGTTGTCCTTGGCTTTCTGTTGTCGTATCATTCTACTGTCTGTCTTCTTATCCTTTAGTTTACCCTTCCTTATTATCTTCACTTCTAAATTCTTCTTCCAATCTCTTGCCCTTGTTTTTACCTTTCAGGCTGCAGCACCCCCTTTAGTATCCCTTGCAAATCTGGTCTTTTGGTAACATATTCCATCCGTTTTTGTTTGTCTGTGAAGACTTTGAACTCACCCTCATTTTTGAGCGACAGCTTTGCCAGATACAGAATTCTTGGCTGGCAGTTTTTCTGTTTCAGTACCTTAAATACATCATACTACTTTCTTCTCTCCTTCATGGTTTCTGATGAGAGGTCAGCACCTAATCTTGCAAAGTTTCCCATGTATGTGATGCTTTTCTTTTCTCTTGTTGCTTTCAGAATCCTCTCTGAAATATCTCTGATATTTGCCATTCTGAATAGTAGGTATCTCAGGGTAGGTCTATTTGGATTTATTCTGTTGAGGTGCATTGTCCTTCTTGGATATTGATATTTATGTCCTTCATAAGGGTTGGGGAGTTTTCTGACATTTTTTCCTCAAATATTCTTTCTGCTCCTTTTCCATTCTCTTCTCCTTCTAAGACACCAGTAATATGAATGTTTGTGTGTTTTGTGTTGTCGTTTAATTCCCTGAAACCCTGTTCCATTTTTTCCATTCTCTTCTCTTTCTGTTCTCCTGTTTTTTCAGGTCAGATGTTCTGTCTTCAAAATCACTAATTCTGTCTTCAAGCAATTCAATTCTGCTCTTATGTGCCTCTAATGTATTTTTAATCTCATCCATCATGTCTTTCATTCCTTTAAGGTCTGTTATTTTTCTTTGCAGACTTTCAAATTGTTCTTTTTGCTTTCCCAGTGTCTTCTTAATATCTTTTATTTCTTTAGTCATATATATATTTAAAATTCTTTGAAGTGATTTAGGAGAGTTGTATGATTATCACTGATTAATTGTCTTAAATCCTGCATCTCTTCAGGATATTTAGTTTGTTTTTTTGGCTGGGCCATCTCTTCCTGTTTCCTAGGGA
Organism: Chaetophractus vellerosus; assembly: GCA_004027955.1. Taxonomy (NCBI): domain Eukaryota; kingdom Metazoa; phylum Chordata; class Mammalia; order Cingulata; family Chlamyphoridae; genus Chaetophractus; species Chaetophractus vellerosus. The sequence continues at coordinate 19,805 of PVKH010003932.1, forward strand.
CTTACTAGTGGGGTGCAGAATTTCTCCCAGGGGTTGTATACAGAGAGCAGAGAGAACAGTTTTTGTCCATGCAATTTCCAGAACCACCAGCAGATGGTGCTAGTCAGCTCACCTTTACACGAAGGTATTTCTGTGTTGCCTTTCCTGTGTTCCTGTGTTGAATCTCCAGCTTGGAGATTCAGAGCAGGCTCTGCTGGGCAAATTCACCGAAGAAAAGCACCCTGACCTCCCCTCCCTTTTCCCTTGAAAGAGGTGACAGGGATGAAGATGTCTGATCCCATCTAAGTCCACTGCAGTGAGCCAGGTGTTTTACCCCAGCTTAATATCTTGGGGGGTGGGGGAGGGGAGTCCTTCCTGGCTGCCAAGGGGGCTTGGTAACTCATGTTTGTAGTTTCGGCTTCTTCGTGTTTCTGTCTCTTACCCTCCTGGGAGTTGTGTAGCACTGTCCTGGTCTGCTGACCTCCAAAGCAGTTCCCTCAGACAGTTTTTTGCTTTTTCTCCATTGTTTTTGTGAGAGTGTTCAGCTCTGCCTGTTAGTCCACCACCATCTTTCCATAATCCCTCCAACATTGTAGTTTAACCACAGACCTACAAATTCCCAGAGTTCACCTGCTCCTTCCTCCAACCCACCCCAGTTCCATAGATAGTCCAACCCAAACTCCCCACCCTACTCCTGCTCACAGACAAGCACGGCCAAACCCAATCATATCACTGCACCACTTTCATGCCTATCCACTGCCCAGTTACACCCTTCCACCTTATCACAGATTTTGCCCATATTGGCATCAGCTCACTGTGCTCTACTCCCTTTCTGTCTCCTGTAAACTTATTTTCCAGACTCTAGCTATGTGAGTCTGCTCAATTTGCTTAAGTCATATCAGTAAGGTCATGTGACCTAAAGCTTCTTTGAAGATAAAATGAAAAATAATAAGGCATTGGGGGAATATATGAAAGAAATTGTCACTGTACATACAGGACAACAGATCTTACTGTGATGAAAGACACCTTGTCTAAAAAATTTTATATGATTTCAATTTTTAAAATTTTTAAAATTTTATTTGTTATTTTTAAAACTATTATTTCGTTTTAAAAAAATTTATTTGGTTATTGTGTTGGTTTTGTTTTAGGAGAGGTTTTAGATCACAAAAGGGTCACTGGTGCAGGGTGTCGATGGTAGGGGGATATGTGGGGAGGCGTGCACCTGGGGCATGCCTCTAAGGCATATAAATATATTCACGTGTTCATGGGGCATTGTCTCAGTGGGTGGAGACCCACACAATAACTGAAAGAATATTGTGTTCCCATCCTGGGGAGTCCTGCTACATTCTCTAATAGAATGGCAAGAATCCCCTGAGTGCAAAGGCATTGCCCAGTGAAGGAAAACAGACCATTATGCCAGGCTCTTGATATTGATGATTGTACTTATGAACCTTTTCTTGTGAAATTGAATCTTAGCCTAGCATTATACACTGCCTAAGAGTTACCTCCTGAAAGTCTCCTTGTTGCTCAAATGTAGACTCTCTCTAAGCCTAACTTAGCATATAAATACACTGTTCTCCTGTTTTTTCAGGTCAGATGTTCTGTCTTCAAAATCACTAATTCTGTCTTCAAGCAATTCAATTCTGCTCTTATGTGCCTCTAATGCCCCCCTCCCCAGACATGACTCCCAGGGATGAGCTTTCCTGGCACTGAGAGATTATTACCAAGCATTAACTAGTAATGCATCCAGAAAAAGACTTTGACCAAAAGAGGAAATATTAAATACAAATGAATTTTTATGCCTGAGATTTCAAAGTAAGTTGGGAGATCATTCCAGAGGTTACCCTTATGCATGCCTCAGCAGGATCTCACTGACTGCCACAGTAAACAGTGCCTCAAACAGTGGGACTCCTGTGGGCTTTAGAGAAATCTAGACAGTATAAGTAGGGGTGACATGCTCAGGAATTTGGCACCTGTCACTGGGCCTTACTTTGTTCCCCAGTGTAAGAGAGCTAGACTCGTTTACAGTTTCTCTACTCATGGCTCTTCTGCCGCCTTTTTTTGAACCTATAACTAGCACTATATTTGTGAAATATATGTCCCAGAGACTTAAATCTTTGGTCTGTTCATGTGTCAGTTGAGCCCTGAATCTCAGCAGAGTTGCATCACCTACTCTCCAATTCATTAGACTCACCCAGGATAACTAGCAAGGAGATGATGATGGGCAATGCCCACTCCAAGGAACAGAGAGTTCCTGCAATTGCAAGCAAGATAGCTCTATCCATTTGCCCCATGGGATCTAAGCTCCCTCTCAATTAGAAGCAGAGTGCCCATCACCATCCCCAAATCCTCAAGAGTGGGGAATGAACAATGGACTAAAGTAGACTTATTATTATTCTATTACAGACTTTTTTTTTGTTTTTTAGCAATGGAAGACCTTGTATCATTGATATAAAGGCAGTGGCCACCAGAGGTTCTGAGGGGAGGGAGAGGGAAGAATAGGTGTAATATGGAGACATTTTTGAGACATTGGAATTGTCCTGCATGACATTGCAACGATGGATACAGGCCATTATGTATTTTGTCATAACCTACAAAACTGTGGGACAGAGGGTAAACTATAATGTAAACTATAGTCCACAGTTAGTAGCAATGCTTCAATATGTGTCCATCAATTGTAACAAATGTACCACAATAATGAAAGATGTTAATCTGAGATAATGTGGGAGGGGGAGGAGGGCATATGGGAATCCCCTATATTTTTTATGTAACATTTACATAATCTAAAACTTCTTTAAAAAAATTAATTAAAAAAAAAAAACAGATTGTGTCCCCGAGTGTGTTTGATGTTGGGTAGGTAAGAAAAATGACTCAGTAGATTCAGTAAAGAAACTGAACCTGAGAGTGAATATAATGCCAAGAGATGGTCTTTTGTTTCAAAATATAAAAATTGGGGATAGCAAGAGAAACCTGATGGTAAACATTCCATTAATTAATGCAAATGAACAGTGTGGTTTGGGGTATTTTATAATGAAGCAGCAATGTCACCTAAATTTGTACACACATTTTTTATTAATTATTTGATCCTAAAATGGTCCTTGTCAAGTACCATTGACAAAGTAAGGCAAATGTTATGGACTCTTTTAACAAATGAGAAACTTGAACCTCAGAGAGGTTGTAGGGCGTGTCCAGGTCACACAGCTGAGTGGTAAGGAAAGACAATTCCATACAGTGGAAAGTGCTCTGGTTTAAGAATCAGAAGATCCTGTTTTCTAGTTCAAAAGAATTAATTTTGCAACAGGAAATAAGCAAACTACTTAATTGCTCAACCGTTTTCACCGTTTCTTAACTCATGAAGTCAGGGAGTTTGACAAGCTTAACTGTTCTCAACTAAAACTTCATTTTAGATTCCACCCACCTCTCACCCCAGGAGATTTTTTTAAAACGCCAAATCTCAGACTCCACCCCAGGCCAATTCAATTCATCCTCCTGTGCTGGGCCGCCCAGCGTCACTGTTTGTTTTGTTTGTTGTTTTAAATGTTTTGCAGGTGATCCCACCGTACTGCCCGCATTGAGGGCCCCTGAATTGGATGATTTCTGAGACGGCTTCCACCTTTCACATTCCATTCATCTATTTAACCAAACTCCCATTCAGGGCTGCGTGTTTTGAAGTGCATTTGCTGCACCTTCCATCACCTCTCACAATGTGAAATTTTGGTGAGAGGCTGAATGGATTTGTTTGCTCACAAGAGCTAGAGGAATGTGTAGATTCCAATACTTGTTTCTGTGCACTTTTGGTTAAGCAGCCATTCTCCCCACACCTCACTATCCAAACTCCTTCTCTGGAGAAGTCACAAATACATGCCAAGCGGACATCCTCTGCCTTCTGCTACCCCAGCTTCTTTTCTACTGTGTGCCATTCTGTTATCGCAGTCGGTGGTCAGTGTCTCACCAGTCTTGTTGGATGAGGGAGGTTGGTGGTTACTAGAGACGATTATCTTCTCCTGGCTGGTTTGCCATAATTTGTTATTGGAGTTGATGTCTAGGTTCTTGGCTTCATCGAGAGAAAGAATCAAGGACAAGAATCAAGCCACAAACTAATTAGGTAGGCAGAGAATTTATTAGGGGTTAAAGCAAAAGAACAGAAGTATATCCCCTCAGACATGGAAGTGGGCATTCTCAAGGGAGAGAAATGTGAAGTTCTGCCCGGGGATCCCCTGTTTTATGAGGGTACAGGACTCCAGGAACTGTGCTGATTGGCCTATTTAAGACTAAGCAAGGGAAATCTATTGGGTGGTTGATTTGCTTAGGGGTGTGTGGGTGACTGGCTTCCGGATGCTGTC
>PVKH010003933.1:0-23723 GCA_004027955.1 Chaetophractus vellerosus
TTTAGAAATAAACATCAAGGATAAACACCAATGAACAATGACTGAAACCTGCAGCATTTGTATTTAATGATCTAGTTCCAACTTTACTGAGGCTCACATACAACCACTGGAAGAAGCAGAAGAGATAGTAGGTAAGAAAGGCCACTTTGAGCAAGAAGACAACTTCATTTCATTTATGGTTAAACCTCTGGATGCTGAACCTTAATAAATGCTGAGAGGCTGTGTGAAGAGAAAACAATCTCTGGACTCTTAAGAGAGCAATTGAAAACTCTGAATAGGAGATAAAAGATGCCATTTAGAAGAGTGTAGGTAATGATTGCATTAAGAATGCCTTGAAAAAAACAGAATCCACACTAGGTAACTCTGAAAATGACGGGATTATACAGAAAAGTATGATTAATAGAAAGGCTATCTATTACTTGTTGTCATAGCAATTAGCAGCACCATTGTTATAGGGCAAAGTGCTATTTTCCCTGTATTCTTTGTATGTTAGTCAAATCAAATTGATGAACTATGCCACTTTATTGAAAAATAAGAAATCACTTTTTGCGTGATCAAATTGTAATATTTACAAAGGAACACATTTTTAAATCATTGAAAAAAATCATTTCATTAATAGCTTCTCATGAATTTTTGTATTAATGTTATCTTTTCACTTCTATCATTTTTCCAGTGTATAGGAAAAATTTTCATCTTTTAGCCTTTGATTGCCTGATTCTAGCTGAATTTTATGAGATCTAGATATTTCATCACTCTCATTGTCCTACAGATTGGCACATACACTTAACCAGAAATTCTTAAAATGAACATGGGTTCTGAATGTATGTTTTTGTATGTGTTTTGTTGTCTCACTGTTTTTACTTTTTTAAAGGTCTAGAGGTTTGTCAGAAAACAGCTCCCTTTCTAAAAGTTGACAACCCAAGAGTCTTACTTGAATTTCCTTGCAAAGTCAATTAACAAAGAACTTCATATTTAAACAAATTAACAACATTATTAGGAAAACCATTCATTGTTAACCACTGAACTAGAATGAGGGAACATAGACAAAATTCATTGTTTCTGCTGGAATCTGGGTATGGAACGGAGCACTTTTGCTGTTGGTTGAACATTGCAAAACTTGTACAACATAACAACCTTGGAGAAGATAGAATGATGTAGGAGAGGGAAATTAATGTTGTTGGGAAATACTGAAAGATAGCAAGGATTCATTAACCATAGGAGCCAGTGGAATATGATGTCTACTTGCCTTAGTTCATAACCTGGGATGGTAAAAGCCTGACATAGAGAAGGTGCCAAGGTAATTTTTTTTTTTTTTTTACTTTTGGAAAAAAGAACAAAAAACCTCCTTCTTTAGCTCCCAGCATAGTAGCTAATTTGGATCTGTGCCTGTGGGAAGAGTCATCAGCATCCCACATTCTAGAGCTGTCTTCCTAGGGCATACAATGACAGTCTCTACAAAATAGCGCTTAGAATTTCTTCTCTATTTTTAAAGCACAATAGAAAATACAAGAGTTGGGATCTGGGAATATCTTTAGGCAAGATTTGAAGTTTACTTTCCATGCTTCGCTGCCCTTTATTCAAAATCCCTTCTCAGTTTTGACAGTGTGCTTTCTCCATATGCACATGGGGTCTTCGGTCTGCTTGCTGAAGCATGGTTTAGTCAAACTGGCAAGAATGTAGACTCAGACAATTTTGGGTTAGAATCCTAACACTGTTACTTTCTGCCTGTGTAACACTGGACTATTTATTTTACCTTGGTTTTCAGTGTCTGCATTTTATAAAAGGGGTAATATTTTCTATCTTCTTGTGCCAACTAAAGATAGTAGATGAAAATGCTATGGCAAACAATACCTTTATGTTCCCACTCTGCCTAAGATGTCCACCAGAGGCCTTCCACCGATCAGCTCAGCATCTTGCCCAAATTCCATTCCCAACTCCCTCCTCCCAAAGCCTCCCATCCTTTGTCATGTTGATTAGTCTTGCTCATTCACTTGTTAAAATATCTGAAGATTTCTTGTTAAGATTTGTTAGTGATTTAGAATTTATGTCTCCCAAATCCAATGTTTACATTTCATTTTTAAGGACTTTAATAAAAGATAAACTAATGTGAGACCATCTGCCCAGTCAATGTGATAAGGGAGGTCTCAAAGAATTCGGGAGAATAAAGGTCTGGGTATTCTCTTAAATCACACCATTTACAACCATTTACACCCTTCCTTTACTACCAATTAGAATATGTGTGTGTATGTGAGTAAAACACTGATTGTAAGAACAGTTTTGTTTTTGATCCTATGCCCACTAGAAAGAAATTGGGAAAAAAACAAGGGAGGTGTGGTCCCTGTTACAATAAGAAAGAATTAAGACACATTATTAATTTTGCCTTAACTTCATTAACAAAGCACCAAAGGACCAAGATCTCAGTTAGAGCTCTTTTCTTTGGCTTTCAGACTCACTTAAAAGATTATGGTATTTTTCATATAAAATAAAAATTAGAAAATAAAAATTTAAGACTTTAAAAAGTGGCACATCCTTTCAAATCAGAAGCATACATTCTCAAGACATAAAATCAATTTTCCCTGGTATCTGAAAGTTACCTCAAATATGGTATTATATAAGTTTTCGAAAATTTGAAATATTGGCATGTACATTCAAACCTGGCTAATGGTGACTTCTTTAGTGTGAAAATTTAATAATTCTCACAAATTCCTAAAATGCCTCAACCCTCTTCTCTGAAATTGTTTCAGATAAGGATTTTATAATAAAATACTTAAAGAAAACTTCAATTCTGTAAAAACCTCAATATGAGAAATTTTGCATGCTCTATAATAAATATTTTTAAACACAGATTCTAAATAAAACCTGAAGTTTAGACAGCTAAGTTTGTTGCTTTCTTAAAAATAATGGAGCATACCCAATGAGTTAATTTGAGTAGCTATTAAAAATTATAGCCTTGTCTCCCAAATTTACCTATTTGAACTTCTTGTCTTTAAGAAAATTTGCTTTTCTTAATTTCTCAATGGCATTTTAAAAGATCATGTCCTTAGCTGTTTTATCATTGCTATAAAATATAGTAATTTGTCTTTCCTTAATAAGAAAGAAAAGACTAAAATTTATCTCTACTGTATAGACTAATTATATCAATTTTCCCTGTTTTTAGTTGTCATGATTTAATGTATACAGAGTTTAAATAAATCTGAATACTGTGTTAAATGAATTCTCCTTGAAAATAAAGATGTTGACACTATTTAAATCACTGTTTAGTTTATTTCTGTAGAAACAGTAATATCCCACATTCTGGAATTAACAGAAGCTATAAAATGGAGCATACTTGCTTTTTAAAAAAATATGTGTTAAAGTTTTTGAAGACTTTTAAAAGAACATGTATGTACCGTTTTCCTAATTTCCTATTATTAACCCTTTCCTCACTGTTAGATCACAATCATTAATGTGTATGATTTTTTTCCTAAAATTAAAAGCAGAAAGAGTAATTAGAACATACTCTTCCTTAATACTGTTGTCCATATTCGAAAGCAGTGATTTCTGGAAACCGTTTCACTGTAGATAATAGCATAGGACATAAGTGAATTTTATTTGACTGAGAATCATTTTTTGCATCTGACCAACTGGGCCATTCAAAGTTTAGTGACTGTTTGCACATTGCCTGAAGTGGTTATAAACGAAGAGAAAAAAATGCTTCATCTTATAAGTATAGGATACTTACTCTGTTAAAATTTAGCCAGTTGGAGGCTTTTCTTTCTTTGAACACTTCCTTATTTTCTCTGGCACAACCAGATGTCCTAAGTACATCTTGCATTTTTCCTGCCCCAGCCCTAAAATAAGCCATTTCTCCAAAAAGAAACCAAGTTCTGGTTGCTAGGTATGGCCATTTGCTCCTGGCTGCAGCTGGGTCCCAAGCCCTTCAGAAGGGAATATAAGTTTGTTCAAAGAAACGCATGCAATACATTTTCATATGCAAATTTCTTTCTATATCAATAAATGTGCGAAGTCACGAGATCACACCGATATACCTCTAATTCTTTAGGGTTTATTCAAGGTTCCTCCAATATTGAGGAATCTGGCTACCATTAGCTTCAAGACATTTGCTTATTTGATTAATTAACTTGTTTGTAAATAATCTGTCAACCATGCCAATCAGCCATCTCACTTATCCACCTTCCTCACTAAGCCCTTAGTTCCATTAAACAACCACATTGCTCAGTCACCTTCTTTACATGGTGTTTAAACTTTCTGGATTTCCTTCTTGGGTCTTTTTTTTTTTCCTTCTTGCCCCTCACTAGAAATAAGAAAAGAGAGAGATGGAGGGAAGGGAAAAAGGAAAGAAGATAGAGAAAGAAGTAAGGGAAAATTAAGGAAGAAAAGAAGGAAGGAGGAAGGAAAGAAGGAAGAAAAGAAGGTAGGAGGGAAAAGAGAAGGAAAGGAAGATAGGTTGGAGAAGAAAAATTGCTTGGTTAAAATAGTAAGTTTGCCAATGAAACTTAATTTCAAGACCCTGCATCTTCTGTCACAAGATTGGTAAAAGTAGAAACTTCTAATGTACTCTGATCTCAACTTAACTATGACTATTTGTTGTTTCTCTGATATTCTGTTTTCTTTTCATCCTCCCTTGATGGTACTATTTGCTGCTCTTTAATAATTTCCCGGACTCCACGTCATTTTTCTCCCCACCATTCTCCTTCCAAGTCCATCATGTCCCTGAACACACTCCTGTTTCCTTGAACAAATTTTTATCCCTTATGCATACTATATTTTCCCATACATTATAGTTATGCTCATGTTTTTCCTTAAAAATAATGCACAATCTTCAAGGTCAAGGACTCAGTTTCTGGAATGTATGATCTTGTTAGCACTTAGTACAACCTTTAAATGGTAAGCAATCAGTGTTTCTAGACTGCATTATTCAAGTAAGAAACTGGTCTTCAGAAATTGATAATTTTGAAAATCTAATATCTGAAAATTGACTTAAAATCCATTTTGAGATGAGGCCTCACTCTAGTTTTAAAAGCCAAGCAGTTTTCTATTTTTCCACAATAACTAAGTCTCATTTTGAAGAAAACAAGGTCAAATGGTTTCTGGAAATTGTACAAAAATTACATAAGAATCTGACTTATTTTCAACTATTTCTCTTCCCTGATATTCAAGTGTTGAAGAAATGTTTAAAATAATTGTTTGATATAGTACTGTACTATATAGCCAGAGAGGAACTTGAGATATGCTCACTATGAAATTCTCAGAAATAATTATAGTGTTTGATCTGTACAATAGAACCAAATAATTTAGTGAAATGATATTTCTTCCAAATTCATTTCTCAAGCTAGATTCCTCTATGAGGATTGTACAAGGAATAAAAAGCTGTCACATTCCATGTATTTGCAATGAATATATCCTAAAGTTTTGTATTTATGATTTTTTCAAAGGTTAAAAATTAATACTTTAAAACATATCTAAAATTATAAGAAATCCTAAAATTCAAAACCATATCATACCCATGCATATCTAGTGAAACATGAATTAATAAAATATCTTAAGGAATTTACAGTTTTGAAGTTTCAGAAATTCAATTTTATCTCACTGCCATTATTAAAATACAACATGTTAACATGCACAAAATCTTTACAATGCACTAGAGCCTGTGCTACTATATATTTACATGTACTGATTTAATATAAGCAATGATTTTTATAATTTTGGTGCTAATTTTAAAGATAAAAAGTGGAGACAAAAAGAGATTATAATGTGCCTAAATAAATCACAGAGCTAGTAAGTAGCTGACTGGGATTTAAGCCTGTTATTCTAAATTCAGAACCCTTGTTCTTAACTCCTACACAATAATGGCTCCACAAAATATTCAAACAGTATTTTTGGAGGCTAAAACCTGTATTTAATTTTAGGTATAATTAGTCACAGTGCTAAAATTAAATTTTAAAATAATCTATCTTTCCTTTAGATATGTCAGGTATCATTTGACAAATTAGCTGAACATTATATAGTGATGCTTCTCTTACCAAAAATAATAATAGTCACTTTCTATTGGAATGTGTAAGTATTCCAATCCAAAGCTAACCAATTCTCTATAGTCTAACAATGCAAATATTAGGGAGTTTTGTCTTTTGCTGATGAAGCATATATTTTATAAGTCACTCTTTATAAATAGAGACGGTGATTGACTGAGACACTATCATGCTCACTCTCACATCTATGTTTTATCCTGTCTATTCTTATTATCTGGAAAGGCTTCTATTCTCCACATAACTTACCTGAACCCATCAATGTACCCGTTAAACCCATCTCCTACTACAAATACTACCCTGGTCTTTGCAGTCTAATATATATATTTCTGCATTTTTACACTTTTCTACTTGGAAATTTGTTTTGTTGACTGTCCATATCACTATTTTAACATGCAATTATGCACTCTTTTGCAATGTCTCATTTTTCCCTCATGCTGTTACAATACTTTTATTATAATCATATATTGTCTCTTAAACTAGATTTTTATCTTTTTACAGGCAAAAGCTCTGAAGGACACTTCATGTATTTTGTAGTACCTAGCAAAGAGATTAACTTACAGTATACTCTCAATAAATATGTAAATATGTATTGAATTTAATCAAATGAAGAATTGAAAAATGAGAGAATGTATGAGGGATAAATGGATACAAAACAAGAAAACTCAGAAATTAACCAAGAGCCCTGTAAAAGCCTCAGCTCCAATCCTGCGTCATCCCTGAAGTTTTCCCTTATGATTCAAGTATTCTTTGATCTTCCTCTTCTATGAACTGCCATAGTGGATGAAATATATAGCATATGCAATTGAGCACAGGTTTGTCCAATTTGGAAATATGGCCTTTTCAGATGAAATTAGTTAAGATGTCATACTGTATTAAGATAGGACCTAAATCCAATAACTAGTATATTTGGGAGAGAAAGGAAAGGGTGATTCAGGACAGAGAAACAGAGACATGTAGAAGGATGAAGGACATAGGGAAACAGATAGATATTGGAGCGATATAGCTACAAACCAAAAAAAGCCAAGGAGTGCCAGAAACCAGCAGAAACTGTGGCAGAGCTATGGAAAAGATTCTCCCTCAGACCTTCCAGAAGGAACCAACCATGCCAACACCTTAATTTAGGACTTTTGGCCTCCTAATTTGTGAGAGAATCAATTTCTGTTGTTTTAAATCACCCCATCTGAGGTAATTTTTTGTGGCAGCTCTAGGGAACTAATATATTATTCAGCATCTATAGCTCACACTTCCTGTTATGACCCTGCAACAAAATAGGGGTTCAGAGAATGCTGTTGGTTGCATAATTTCTTTGCTACACCATGTGTGCGATTTACCAATAGTTGGAAAAAGAGTGAAAGAGTTAAAGGAATTTTTACTGTATTTCCACTTATATAAAGTGATATAAAAGAAATGCTGATAAGAAATTGATGGAAAGAATTGTATAAGATAAGTAGAGACTCTAGAATTGTGGTTAAGCAAAGTGTTTCTAGATCCAGATTGTCTTGGATTGTATCCCAGATCTATGAATTTGGAAATTTTGCTTAACTTTTTAGTGACTCAAATCTTTTAGCTCTAAAATGTTTGGAATCAATATATAACCTCAAAGGTTATTGTGAGACATAAATGAATAATTATGTATCATTATGGAGAACGGGATTTCTCAAACTTGGCACATTTTGGGGAGATAATTCTTTGTTGTGGGAGGATGTGTTGTACATTGTAGGATGTACAATATCTCCTGTTCTTTACTAACTAGATATCTATAGCACCCCTGCTCCATTGTTGTGACAATTAAAAATGTCTCCTGGGAGGAGGGAGCAAAATCATCCCAGTTAAGAACAATTGCCCTAGACTCCACAGGACATTATGCAAAGAGCAACATTCACTTATTAGATATTAATAATAATTTAAGATCTGAAGATTGAAAAGTCTACAATGTGAAGTTCAATTTGTAGAACATAGTTTAAATATAAAGAATGGGGTATTTTTCTTATTAGTGGGAAGTGATGATTAAGTTCATGTGTCAAATTGGCTAGGTTATAATGCCCAAGCAAGCATTGACCTGATTGTTACTGTGAAAGCATTTCATAGATTTAAATCATTATTCAGTTGATTGCATCTATGGCCAATTTTACCTATAATCAACACAGGAGCAGAAGATTGCCTCTAGCAATGAAAGGAGTCTCATTCAGTCAATTGAAGACCTTAAGGAACAACTGGTAATTTCAGCAGTCAGAAAGAAGAATCTCTCTACTTCATCATGATAGCTTCTCCTGGGAAATTTATCAAAACCTTCATCAGATTTCCCAATTTGTAGCCTGTCCTATAGAATTCAAATTTATCAATCCCCACAGTCATGTGAGCCAATTACTATGATAAATATCATTATATATATGTAAAGGGTATATATAACCTTTTGATTCTATTTCCTGGAAAACTTTGACAACTATAGATTTTGCACATAAAGTAATTCCTATGAAACAGAAATGTAAGGATGAGATTTCTGAGTTAGTTCCAGTTTTTGAAACTGGTTCTCTAATCTGATTTGATTAAAAGCCACTAATGACTATTTCTAATGATCAAAATGGCACTGATAGTCCGTGGTGTGAATTGGCAATAGAGATGTACAATATATCGCCTTTGGATACTGCCAGAGGCAAGGCTCTGGGTGACAGTGTATTTCATACCTTAACAGAATTTAAAAGTATAATTAAAAGAATTAAAAAGTATAATGATGTAGGTTGACTGTTCCTAAATACACTGGATGTAGTTGTTAAAGAAAAGGATGAACTAAAGGATTCGAATTCCTAGCTCATATGATAGATGAAGGCCATAAAAGTTTCTATGTGTGCCATGAAAGAAACACCTATTTTTTTTAACCACAGACTTGAGATTTCTGAAAACCAGACTAAGAATGTAATTGTACTAGTGGATGAATTATGACATAAATTCAATTCCCAACTTTGCAGAGTGTATGTTGTTAAAGCGAAGGTAAGGGTTGGGAAAGAATGGGATGCTGCAAATTGGTATGGGGACATATGGGTTAATAATGATGATGGTGGGGTCACTGAAACTCAAAATTCAATTGAGTTTTCTTTGCCAGATAAACCTGCAATGGTATACACTGAGGAACCAGCTATCCTGCCTCCATCTGAAGAGATGCACTTTGCTGTGCCTGAAAAACCTGTAACTGCCTCCCCTGAGAAATGAGCCTCACCGCACCCCCCCCCCCCAAATAGATTAACCCTGTTTCACCAGATGAAACTGTAATGGAATGCTTTGAGGTAATTGGCCTATAAGACACTGCTAATTCCTCTCATGACCCACCACTCTCCCAGGCCTACTAGACTGAGTCTAAACAGGCCCTGAAAGGTGAAATATAAAATGTGACCCATGAGGAGGTATGCTACATTCAAAAGAACTGCATGATTTTTCTAATTTATATAGACAGAAATTAGTGGATATGTGTGGAAATGGATATTAAGAGTGTGGGAGAATAGTAGGAGGAACATAAAGTTGTATCAATTATATTAGCTTTAATTAATTGCTCTAGGCCCACAAAGTAGTGACTCTGGGTCCATCGTTGTAGCTTGAGGGATTAGAAAGGATTCTACTAGTTTATATGGGGGATCAGCTGAAGCATGGACCTAAAGTTGGCTTACTATCCCTGAACTCAAAATGTCAGAACAGCCATCATATAATGTAAATGAGGTGATCCAAGATTTACAGACATTGGAATGTTAGAGTAGATTTATCATGTAACACCATCTCACCCAACCCAGGAATATCCAGAGGACAAACTTTTCACCAGGACTGTGAGGAATAAATTTGTGAGAGCAAATTCATCATCCCCAAGGAGCTCTGTGGTTGCTGTTCTCTGTAGGTCAGATATTATTGTGAGAATTGCTGCCACTGAACTTGGATCTTTAAATACAATAGGGATGATCAGATCCCAGGTTAGAAGAACTTAATCACCAAAGACAAAGTGGATATAGTTACCATAATAGACAGCAGAGTTGAAGAAGTAATCAGAAGAGTCTGACTTGCAGATACTTATGACATTGGTTAGTAGCTAGATCTTAAAGGAATAGAAAGTCTACTAAATTCTTACTTCGTCTGTACAAGCAGAAGAGTTAGAAATAAAAGGAACTTTAATCACAAAAACAGAGTTATGGCCCCTCAATAAATTCCCAAACTGGAGACATTTTACAGACTTGGAATGCCTGAAATGAAGGGAAGGTTGTGTCCCTTTGGGGAAGGAATCTGTTACACTGCCAAAAACTTATACTATTAATTATCCTCCCAGCTATTCAAAGGGAGATGTGGCCTTTTACCAGGGTGATTTTACATTGGGGAAAGTGATCAGATATTCTGGGAAGATTGGCTCTGAACTGATATTAATTCCAGGAGACATAAAAGATACTGTGGTCTACAAGTCAAATTATAGGCTTATAATTTGACAAATGGAGTTTTAGCTCAAGTCCATCTCATAGTGAGGCCAATGGATTCAGTGGGCACCCAAATCTATTCTGTGGTTACATCCCCAGTTCATGAATGCATAATTGGGATAGACATACTAAGCCTCTCACAGAATCCCTACATTGGTTCCCTGTATTGTGGAGCGTGGATTATTATGATAGATAAGGTCAAGTGGATGTGACTAGAATTGCAACTACCTAGAAAATTATTACATTCCTGGAGAGATTGCAGGTATTAGTGTCACCATAAAGGAACTGAAGGCTGTAGGTGTGGTGATTCTCAACATATTCCGATACAACTCTTCTATTTGGCCTGTGCAGAAAACAGATGAATCTTGGAGGATGATGGTAGATTACTGTAAACTTAACCAGGTAGTGACTCCAATTGCAGCTTATGTTTCAAGTGTGGTATCACTGTTTGAGCAAAGCAACACGTCCCCTGAGACCTGGTATGCAGCTATTGGTCTCACAAATGCTTTTTAATTAGTACCCATTAGTTTTCACAACTAAAAAGCAACTTGCTTTCAGCTAGCAAGACCAAAATTACACCTTCACCATCACACATCCTCCATCCTGCTCACAAACCTAAAAGCTCTGGAGGAGACAGTAAGTGCTCACATGTCTCTGGGCATGTGCTTGTGTTTGTGTTAGCAGGTAAGACCCCTGGACTTTTCAACCATCAGCAGAGAGCACTAGCCTCTCCCAGGGTGTGGATATACCTCACATGTATATCAACATTCCAGCCCTATATCATAATTTAGTCACCAGAGAATTTGAACATCTTTCACTTCCACAAGACATCACACTAGTCCATTATATTGATGACATTATGGTAATGGGACCTAGGGAACATTGGCGAGTCATTTGTGTGTCAGAGGGTGGGAGACAAATCCCACAAAAATCCAGGGGCCATCCACCTCAGTGAAATTTCTAAACATCCAGTGGTGTGGGGCATGTTGAAATATCTCTTCTAAGGTAAAGGCCAAGTTGTTGCATATGGCCCCTCCTACAACCAAAAAAAGAGTCACAGTACCTAGTTGGTCTCTTTGGCTTTTGCAGGCAACATATTCTCTTTCGAGTGTGCTATTCTCGTCCATTTACCAAGGGACACAAAAAGTTGCTATTTCTGAGTGGGGACCAGAACAACTGGAAGATCTGCAACAGGTCCAGGCTACCAAGCAAAGTGCTCTGCCATTTTGTGCCTATGACTGAGCAGATCCAGTGGTCCTGGAAGTTTCACTGCGATATAGAGATGCTATTTGAAACCTTTGCCAAGCTTGCCAAGGGGAATCACAGTGCAGACTCTTAGGACTTTGGAGCAAAGCCTTTCCATCTTCTGCAGACAACTACTCTTCTTTTGAGAAATGGGTTTTGGCCTGATAATAGACTTTAGTGGAGACTGAACACATAATCATGGGCCACCAAATTACTATGAGACCATAGTTGTCCTTTGTAGTAGTTGAGATTTTTATGGACTCCAGATAAGATCATGTCCTTAGGGCTAATCCATTCCTGTGGGTGTGAATCTATTGTAGGTGGAACATTTGGCTAGAATACTTCAGTAATACTTAACTCAGGATGGGTCTTAATTCTCTTACTATATAAATGGCATGAATACAGAGAGAAAAGACATGAATTCAGAGAGGAACACACAGGAGCTAAGAGAGAAAAACATAGATGGAGCAGGCAAACCTGAAAGCAACAGAGCTTGGAGGAGAAGGCACTGAATGGCAGACACTGCCATGTGCCTTCCCACGTGACAGAGAAGTCTGAGATCACCCGCAGCTAGTCTTTGGGGAGAGTGCTGCCTGATGATGCCTTGATTTGGACACTTTTCTCAGCCTCAGAACTGTAAGCTTGCAAGCCAATAAACCCCCATTGTAAAAGCCAACCCATTTCTGGTAAATTACTTTCAACAGTTGGGCAGTTTTTAGCAAACTAAAGCATCCATCATGAGCTGGGTGTTATCTGACCACAAAGCCATAAAGTTGGCCATGTACAAAAGCACCCCATCATTAAATGGCAGTGATATAAATGAGATCATGCTCCAGCAAGCCCTGAAGGCACTAAAAGTTACAAAAGGAAGTGGTCGGAATTCCTAAGGCTCACACTTCTGCCACATTACTTTCTTTTCCAACCTCTAGCTATAGACTTATAGGGAGTTCCCTATGATCATTTGACTGTAGACAGAAAACTAAGACATGTTTTAAAGATATTTCCTGTGATATACAGCTACACCTAATAGTGGACAGCTGAAGCACTGCAACCCACTTCTGGGACATTCCTGAAGGACAGTGGTGAAAAGGGAAAGCTCTCTTGAAGGCAGAACTTCAAGAAATGCACCAGGTTGTTCATTTTGCTTGGAAAGAGAAATGGCTAGGGGTGCATTTGTGTCCCGATACATAGGCTGTGGCCAACAAATTGGTTGGATGTTCAGGGACTTCAAAAGAACATGAATGAAAATTAGTGACCAAAAAGTCTGGGGAGAGATAAGTGGATAGACCTTTGTGAATGATCAAAAAATGTGAAGATATTTGTGAATGCTCACCAGTGGGTGATTGTAGCAGAGGAGGGTTTAATTATCAAATGGATAGTATGACTCATTCGGGGGAAAGTAATTGGCCACTTTCCCCTGCCAGTTTCATCATTGCACAGTAGGTACATGAACAAAGTCATGTGGTGGTACGGTTGGAGGTTATGGATGCACTCAGAAACATAGACTTCCACTCATCAAGACCAACCTGGCTACAGTCATTTTTGAGAGCCCACTCTGCCATTAGCAGACGCTAACACTCAGTCCCCAATATGGCACAATTCCCCAAGGTGATCTTGTCCCCAAGCTTGCTACTTGGGGACAGGTTGATTATACTGGAAAACTTCCATCATGGAAGGGGCAGTGTTTTGTTGTTACTGGAATAAATATTTACTCTGGATAAGGATTTACTTTCCTTGTATGCAAAACTTCTGCAAATCTACCACCCATGGACTTACTGAATGTGGTATCCACCATCAAATTATTCTAAACAACATTGCTTCTGATCGAGTAGCTCATTTCACAGCAAATGAAGTGTGGGAATGGGCACATGCTAATGGAGTTCACTTGTTTTACCATGGTTCTCAGCATCTTGAAGCTGCTCAATTACACTGCTAAATGGCTGGCAATACTTTGAGTGTCTAGAGCAATGTTCTCCAGGAGGCTATATATGCTTTAAATCAGTAACCACTCTACAATGCTTTTTCTCCCATAGCTAGGACACACAGGTCCAGAAATCAAGGGGTGGAAATGGGAGTGGAACCACTCACTATTGTCCCTCATGATCCACTGAAATTTTTTGCTTCCTGTCCATGCAAACTTAAGTTCTACTGGTCTACAGGTCTTGGTTCCAAAGAAGAGAAGTGTTTAACCAGGAGACACAACCATGATTCCTTTGAACTGGAATTTAAGACTGCCACCCAGCCTCTTTGGGCTCCTCATGCCTATGAATAAATAGGCAAAGAAGGGAAATACTGTACTGGCTGGGGAGATTGGTCTTGATTATCAAGGGGAAATAGGACTACAACTACATAATGGAGATAAAAAAGACTTTGCCTGGAACACAGGAGATCACTTAGGGCATCTCTTAGTATTACCATGCCCTGTGGTTAAAATTAATGAAAAATTATAACAACCCAATCCAAGCAGGACCGCTAATGGCCCAGAAACTTCATGAATAAAGGTTTGTGTTAACCAAACATGCAAAGAAACAAGACCAGCTGAGGTTCTTGCTGAGGTTAAAGAGAATATGTAATGGATAGTAGAAGAAAGTAGATATAAATATGAGCTATGGCCACATGGCCAGTTACAGAAACAAGCACTATAATGTTATGAATATATATATATATGTATATATATATACATATATACGTATATATATATACATATACATAAAGCAAATATCTTTGTTTTCTTCCCTATCTTATGACATTATCATATAAAATATAAGTTGTATTAACTTTGTGCCATAGTATTTAAATTACAGGGTATCAAGTTTAAGTGTGAATATTAACCAAGGGCTTGCATAGTCATTTGGGGAAAGGGTTAGTGCATTTGTTGATCTATGCAGGACAATTGAATTGTGTTAGGCAAAAGTATGGGTGCTATTAATTTTTTTAATTTTAAGATTAAGTATGGTTTAAGGAGATATGCATGGGTGCCAGCTGACATGGGGTGGACTGTGATGGTTAAGTTCATGTGTTACCTTGGCTAGGTTGTGGTGTCCAGTTGTTTGGTCAAGCAAGCACTGTCCTGATTGTTACTGGGAGGATAGTTCTTGGATTTAAATAATTAATCAGTTGATTTTACCTATGCTGATTACTTCTGCAACCAATGAAAGAGACTGCCTTCAGCAATGAGAGAAGCCTCCTCTAATCAGTTGAAGGTCTTAAGGGAGAAAGAATGATTTCAGCAATCAGGAAGATGAACTTCTATCTATAATTCAGTCAGTTTTTTGGGGGGAATTCATTGAAATCTTCATCAGAGTTTCCAACTTGTGGCCTACCCAATGGAATTTGGACACAAATTTACAGTAATAAATCTCATAATACTCACATACATGTTTCCCTGGAGATATCTGACTAATAAATATTTACTTAGTAGGACCAGGATTTTAGAAAATGTGAAGGCTGAAATGATAGAATGTCATTTGTAAATAAAGTGATAAATTTCCCTACCTGGCCAAAGAAAAGGATATAGAGAAATAATAGATACAAGGGGAAAAAAAAAACAGCAAATAATTTGGCTGTTTATTTCTTAATGCAGCTTGTCTTATTGTACCCCATTAATTCTCAACAGTATGTTTTCACGAGGTCAGTGAGAACTTTTGTGAGATATTTTGTTGTGGTGAGATGTGGTCACACTAAGTGATAAAGAAAGAAGAAAGGCCAATGGTAGGGTTGAAGGGTAGAATGGAGAACTGACTAGGGCTTTACAAATTAGAGAAAGGGAGGCAAGTTATGTGTTAAAAGAAGTGTTTTCCACTTATAGCTGAAAGCACGGTTTCCTCAAACCATTTAAAACTATGATTCCATTCTTTCTTTTTTGGAAGAGAAACCTTCACAATATTCTTTTAGGTATGATTTAGTACAATAAATACTCATACCTGATCTTTTTTCCTCACCTTCCATTTTGTAAGATTTGATTTTAAAGATTCAATTAACTCATCCTTCTTAAAAATGAGAGAAAATTATGTCTAAAGCATAGCTTGCCCTAATAAATAATAATAACCCAAAGACATTACCTGATCGGCCTCTCCCAATTTTGATTTCACAAGTTCTCCAGAAGAGATATACCACATGAAGTGCGCAAAGATCATGCTCTGCAAGCATTTTATGACTCCTTCCCCGAATTAGATTTTATTCTGCTTTGATCACCTTAATCCAATATCTGATTAATAAACTATAATTGTTGATTATTAATAAATTATGATTTATTATTATACTTAATTAATATATCAATTACTATATCCTGCAATCCCATTATTTTAAAAAGTGCTTTTCATTTTAAAGTTAAATGTCACTTTTTCCATTATGAACACTGAGTGTTTTTACTACTTTAATTCTCTTAGCTAATTGCAACATAAAGCATTCTTCCAGGTAATCAGATTTCTTCTTCATCAGAAACTGAGTGTGGGCTCTTTGTTTAGTTTTCTCTTTAGTGTATAGCAAAGTAAGTTGCATGGAAAACATTCTACAAATATTTATAGAATAAATAAATCAATCCACATTTAAACTTCCTTATTCCTCTTGTTTTAGGTCATTATTTTCCAGTTCATGTTTAAACTTCAAATATGCAGGGAATATTGTTCTCTCTGAAGTGTCATCTTACATAGTATTTATATCTGATTCATTTAGCAAATCTTTTTTTTTTCCACATATCTCCCCCCGCCCCCCGCTTGTTCTTGCTGTGTTCATTGTTTTTGCTTTCTTCTGTGTCTGCTTTGTCTCCCCCTGCTGTGGCGACATGCCAAGTCAGCTCTCTGGTGAGCAGCGGCCTTCCCCACTTGCAGGCGGCTTGCCCCGCTGGTGGGCGACTCTGCTCTGCTCGCGGGCAGCTCCGTTCTGCTCCTGGGCGACTTGCCTTGCCCGTGGTGGCTTTTCCCTGCCCATGGTGGCTCTGCCCCGCCCACAGCAGCTTGCCCCCTCAAGGCGGTCTGTCCCGCTCTTAGAGGCCCCCGGGAACCAAACCCGGGGCCTCCCATGTGGTATACCGGCGCCCTATCCACTGGGCTACAGCCGGCCCCTAGCAAATCTTTTAAATACTATTTTTTTCTGTTCTTTGCTAGGCACGGCAGAGTTATAGATGGGCCAAATAGACATTACCTTACTTTCTTAGAGTTTGCAGTCCATTATTCAGTAAAATGCTTTCTCTTTTGATAATAATGCATTTCTCTACTTTCATGAAATTACCCTAATCAGGCTTAACAATATCTTTTAATTTTTAAAAGGATTTCACTACCTCTTCATTCTTCTCCTTTTTCTTTCTCTTTTTTTTTAGGAGGTACTGGGGATGGAACCAGGGACCTTGTACATGGGAAACAGGCACTCAACCACTAAGCTATACCCTCTCCCCTTTTATTCTTCTCTTCAATCCAATACCTTGATATAACATTGGCCTCAAAATTCTAATTAGCCGAAGAATTTCATATTCTTCATTATCAGCCAAGCAACTTTGTTTAGCATTTTTATATTCTGTATGTTCTTGATTCATTTATTACTTTTTATTGAAAGAAGGAAAAGGTACAGATAACTGGGCCAAGAATATGAGAAACAATGAAATATTTTGAACAAAATAGTTGAATTGGGTCCTGAATCTTGCAACACAATGACTGAGGCTTCAGTTTTATGAAAATGTAAAGATTTTTACTATTGAATTCTATAAGGTCTTAACTAAAAGTAATTTGAGGATTGCAGGAGAATTTGCAGAATAAATTCAGGATGAGTTTAGAAGCTGAATCATGGGAACAAATGTAGCACAAGTGGTTGGGTGCCTGCTTCTCACACATGGGGTCCCGGGTTCGATCCCTGGTACCTCCTAAAAATAAAACAAAATAAACAAATAAATGAAAAAACCAACTCTCATTGGGGAGTGGATGTAGCTTAGTGGTTGAGCTCCTGCTTCTGAAGTAAAAGGTCCTGGGTTCAATCCCCAGTATCTCCTACAACGAAAAGTTGAATCAATGACATAAAATAACATAATAATTCATCTACAAATAGAATGATGATTATTCTGCAGAGATTTCAAAAATTCATTATCTCAGAAGATTACTAAATGTAGTAGATGGGGTTTTAAATATGAATAAACACATAAATTGACAAGATTCCCCATAGCTACCAATGAAACATTTAAAAAGGCAAAATGCAAATGTTTTCTACTCATTTTTATCAATCCTAACAGTGATCAGAATTGTTATACTGTTGTTAATATTAGAACCCCCCCAAAAGAAAATTCATTGTGATTATACATTTAAGACACAAGCTGTAATTAAGAAAAATATACTTTCAACATATACATACATATGTACACACACAAACATAACACACACACACATATATATAGCGGCCCAAAGGCTGCATTATTGAATTAACACTTCTTCTGGAAGAAATCACAAGAAAAATAAATGTTGTTCAAAATCCCTGAAATTTCTTCTTGTGGAATTGCAGAGAATAGCATGTGGTTGTAAAATTTCCTGTTAAACATTACATAGCAGAGATTTTAATTTTGGTGGTTTTATTTCTTTATAAAGAGTTGCAGCCAAATGCATGCTATTAGAAATTCACTGTTTCCTAAGCTGCATTCATAGATATATGCATTGCTTTTTTAAAAATATGCACCATTGAAGTATTTCTTTTTTTCAGGTAATTTTAACCCATTATTCAAATATCTACTGACTTATTTGGTACAGAAAAAAAAACATACACATGCTTTTCTTGTTTTGTTAACTTGACTTCTCCACACAAAAAATAAAAAATTATATAGTATTCCCTATTAACAAGCACTAAATATCATGTATATTTTATCTAATGATGACATTTAATAATTTTATGTATTATTGGTATATCAAATATTAATACAGTAGAGTGATTTAAAATGTCAGGGGAGATCTTAGAAATCAGAGTTAGAAAATTTTTTATCCATTAGACAAATATTTATTGAGCACCAAAGAAGCACTAGTTATATAGCTTTCCTCTACCTCTATAGGTTTTCCTCTAGCATTATTGCCCCAGCCAATAGGGCCCAAAATTTCCTTTACATAAGTCATTATCATAAACCCTGGGTAAAACCAACTAGTAGTCACTTCCATAGCAGCAGTTAGCATAGCCTAGTGATACCAAGTCACTAAACATTCTATGGAAACTCAAATACTCCTACAAAATTAACCCAGGCTTGAGAAAATGCCTGCAAATTATTGTCTGTGGCACCTGGAGGAAGTATGAGAAAAACAGGAAAAAAAGACAGTAAAAGGAAGGAAGCAATAAAAAGGAAGGAAAAAAAACCAAGAGGACATAAAAATAGATGTAGTTATTTGCATATATTTCTACCCCTGAGGGAAACTAGAGAAACCTGTACTAAGAAATGACTCCAGAAAATAAAGCAAAATGGAAGTATATTCTCTATTTATTTAATGTATATTATATATAATTGCACATGCTCTCTTAAAGGTGTCTTCTCTTTTCAAAAATTTAAATTTATCCTTACAAATATAGTTTGTCTTTAGCTAAGATTTAAAGGGTGTTTTTACTATTTATTTAAATACATGTGCTTCATTTATATGGAACATTTTTTCTTACTCAAATAAGAATAACATCTGACATTTGGTGCATCTACACTATGTGTCAGACACAATAGAGAGTGATTTGCACACATTTTACAAAATGGAGTATCTCTATTTTATAAATCAAGATACTAAAGTGCAGAGAAGTGAAGTTGAATATTTTACACAGACTTCGTCACCATATCGTAAAGGTTAACTATCAGATTTAAATTTTTCTTAGTGGTTCAAAGGAAATTTAAATTATCTCAGACAATTGTACATACAATTGTACTTGGCCTCATCTACCTTTTCTAAGTGGAGACAAGTCTTTAGATTAATTTTTTAAAAACACAGCCAAGTACTCTCTTGCTAACTATCCTGATTCAGGGCACCTAGGCATAAATACAACTTATGATCTACACAAAAATAGACCTTATCCTATCGAAGTAACTGAAAGTTCACTGGGGTTCTTGAGTGATTAAGAGTCAAAATTGTATGCCTTTTAACTTCAGTCATTGCATTTACAGTCACCTGGAATTCTGTGGAAAGATCACAGACACCAGGAAACAGAAACACTGTAGCTGAGTTCAGGTTTTGCTACTTCCTAGCTCAAGACCTTGAGCGATTTAATAATTTACTTTAAAATGTAAGAAACTGACATTTGTTGAGAACTGGCTATGTAACAGAAGAAATTATCAACCTCACAGGGATTTTACTGTCAAATGAAATATTGTGTGTGTGTGTGTGTATATATGTGTATATATATATAGAGAGAGAGAGAGAGAGAAAGAGAGAGAGAGTAATGTCCTTGTGTCTACTTGGCCAGGTTATGGTGTTCAGTTGTCTGGTCAAGCAAGCACTGGCCTGACTGTTACTATGCAAATATTTCATGGATTTAAATTATCAACAAGTTGATTGCATTTAATGGCTGATTACAACTACAACCGAGGAGATTACCTTCAACAATGAAAGAAGTATCATCCAATCAGGTGAAGGCCTTAAAAGTTGAATTGATGATTTCAACAGGCTGAAGAAAGTATTTACATTTCTGCTTCAGCCTGCAGTCTTCTGGGTAATTCATTGAAAACCTTCATCAAAGTTCACAACTTGCAGCCTGCCCTTTGGAATGTAGACTTGCCCATCCCCACAGTCTAGTGAGAAAATTTTTATAAAAATCTTATAATATTTTATGTATATTATATCTATGTCCTGTTCTGTTTCATAGAAAACTCTAATGCATATATAAACCTTATTGATGTTTGCAATATGTGATATAAATTGTTCTTAGAATAACGATGATTGTAATAATTATTATTACTGTATTAGTGGGGTGTCCAGGGGTGTTGCACAGATTACTTCACATTAATATTGTATCCAACTAATACAATGGTTAGACAAAGTTAAAATATAGTGTGTACTCTTAGAAATCTCTTTTGATGTAAAGGAAGATTGGATTAAGTATTTACAAAGATTGTTTCCACTAAACAGACAAAAATTGGCACATAACTAATAAAAGCCTATTGTGTATACAGAGCACTAGATTCTGCTTGTGACATAAAACACACAAATTCAACGTGAAAAAGCCTATATATATATAGATTTCCAGGCTGGTGATTTAGTCTTGACACTAATTTCCCTAGGACTTGTGACTGGGAAGTTTCCTATCTTTCCCAGGTTTTGCTTTAATTGTTCAGAAATACCAAGTATTTTTGAAATGTGTGGTCTCTGCTTGGATCACCTCTGAGCAGCCTGCAGCCAAAGAGAAAGTGCTTTTCACTTTGGGTAGTCATAACCTCTGAAAAACTGTCATGGAATAAATACATCTTCAGGTAACCACCTGCCTTATAGGTATATTTTATTGTTAGGATGATATTTAGTGATGGGCTAGGAGCTGTTTTGTCTGCCTTTTGGGGTTGGGGTGTCTTATTTTGCACTTTATTATGGACCTATCGTGAGATAGTTTAATTCTTAAATAGCATACTTTGCTAATGTCATAAATACAGTAATCTTATATGGATACTGTTGCCTATGAATAAAGATATGTTCCCTAAAAAATAAAAAATAAATAAATAAATAAAATAAAGAGCAAGCTAAGGCTTGCTCTTCCTGCAGGCACATGCATCTTCTACGCAAGTCATTCCACTGCTATACTCAATCAATTAATTCAGTCTGATAAGGAATGTTAATATCACTTCAGAGTAAACAGGCATCTGTTAATAGATTTTTCCAGATATTTGGCATGTGCAGAGGCATCAATGGAGGCAATAATATTTAAGGCAGTCTTTTAAATGTCTGTAACAAAATGCAATATATTTCAAATACTGTAAATATTTCCCCACAGTATAATGCCTAGATACTAATATGGCTATGGTTCCAAGAGATTAAAAATATTGTGAGACTATATGACTGTCATAGTTCTAATTATTAAATAAGACCTATCAGACAAAAATATGAAAGAAGTGAAAAAGGATGACGATGGAAAAAGTTAAAATTGTATTTTAAGTAAATGTTATTTTATTATCCTGAATCTGGATGTACTCTTTAGGTGTTTTTTACAAATTTCATTGAAGGAAAGGCAGAACGCTTACATTTTTTACCTACTTGTCTCATTTACACTGAGGCTTCTCTGTCAAAGTGGCAAATGGTATGTAGAGAGAACTTGATTTAATTTTTGTGTTAAGCTCCATTTCAGGAATATAGCAGGCTTACCTGACTACAGTAATCCTATGATAAACAGTTATTTACAAGTCAGAAAGGGTAACTAGGTTATGCCCTTCATTCCCTAGGCTTTTTATTTTTACCCCAATTACATATACTATAGAGAATATATGTCTCTATGCCTTTTTTTTCTATAACACTTATTTAGAGTTACACACACACACACACACACACACACACACACACATGACTTGGCTCACAAAGATGTTCCTTCAACAGTTAATTTTAGAGGAACAGGGAAATTGTAATATTTGCCACTCATTAAAGTGAGATTTAAACCATATCAGTTTAACCAAGCCACACTTCAGAATTCAGATAAATCATCAGATAAAAATGTGACTGTTTAGCCACATCTGAATCTAAAAAATGCTACAGTTTAACATTGAACTATGTTGGCTTTTATGCCAATTGTTATTGTTCAGCATAGTGCTGGGAGTGAGATGGTAGATAGAAGTCCAAAATATTAGTTTTACTTTAATATAAATAGTCAAATTTTGGTAATGAAACATATATATGTGTGCATATATATATATATAAACATATTTTATAGTAACTGTCTATTATGATTTTGGTATTTTTATAAACTTAAGGATTATGTTTAAAATGGAAAGAAATTAAAATTTCTAAAATCTGTCATAGACAAAATTTCCATTTTTAATTTTCTAAGGAAAATCATGAAAATTTCATATTTACCTCTAATAATTACATAAATTTTTGCCTCTCAAAATATGTTCATCCTGAATAGAAAGTCACTGATATTAGTTGGTGAATGTAATTGTCAATATCTAATTTACTCTTCTAGTTGACTAGTTCAGGTTTATAATTTACAATAAAATCTTACCTTTCACAATCAAAAATCAAGAGTTTTATTTGTCTCTGTTAATATGCTACTTTAAAAAGCCCTTTAAAAATGAATTAGGAAAGAATAACAGCAATTTGCTGTTAAGCTTTATGGAAACAATTTGATATTGATGGTCTAAAATATATATTAATAGACAGATACACTTTTCTTCATTCTTAATTTTGAAATTGTTAATTACGATTTAGCAGTTTCAAAACTAATGAAATTAGGAAAAGTCATACATATTAAAACATTTTATTAATATCCATAAGATAAATGGCTTTAACTTTAGTTAAATTCATGAAAATGTCAAACGATTGGATTGAAAGATAGTTTGAAGCAAACTTGCAAAGGACTGGTGGTGTACTTGGAAATGGGGAGGACTCAAAGCTTTAAGGTAGGAGAGTTACATGACCAAATATGTACGTGCTATTTTGGATGATGTGTGGATAGGGGCATGACTGAGTTATGAGACAGGTATTCAGACATGAGACTATTTCAGTAGTTCAGAAAGAAGTGTTAGAGGTCTGAAATAAAAATACTTATGTTGAAAGATAGGATAAAATCAGGTATGTTTAGAAATTGGGCTTTGTAAGATTGGGTACCAGAGAGAAGATGAGTACCCTCGTGGTTGAAAGTGAGTGAGAAAGGTAATAACATTCAAGGTTTTCACTTAAGAGAATTAGTGCATTTCAACACCATCATAACAGTAATGACTGCAATCAGAGAAGACAGTGTTTGTGTTTGTGTGGTATTATTTTTATTTGCTTACTATTGTTTTAATGAATTCTGCATAGACTAATTGACTTTGAGATGTCCATGCTGTCTTCAAAGACATGTACTAGACAGTAGAGAAGATTAGTTAAATACT